>JXXA01018812.1:0-11318 GCA_000956255.1 Anopheles punctulatus
TGGTAAAAATTAGTCTAGAAAGCCGGTAAAAACGGCAGGCATGACTTCGGTCGTTACGCCAAATAAAAGAAGAAGAATTTCATGAATACATTGTAGTTTAATAGTTTTTGAATACCCTGCTGCTGGCAGCTGTCCATTTATTTATGTTGTACTTTTCTATTTATTGTAGTAGTAAGAAAATGTTATCTAAAAATAATATGTTTTATTTGATGTTCATTAGAGAATATGTTCCTTTTAATCATATGTTTAATTATATTACTACACATTTAAAATTATTCTTTTGTGTTTCTAGTAATTATGATGAATCGATTAGCGATTAGGAAGAGTATTTTACATGCTTAGATAAATTTTTCCTTTAAAGTTGTTTTAGGATATTCTGAATCACGTTTACCTTTATCAATTACTCATCTAATCTATTAACACTCTAATCTATTTCTAAAATACGAAATTATATCTGGCTTCACTTATCTACAGTATGAAAAACACAAAAAAAAAACAGTTTCCCTATAGAAAAACCTCACTACTTCCCGCAGTTCCTTGGCCATAAACTTACACCATTCACCCCAACCGTAAAGATACGTAAACCGTAAAGCAGTCTAGGCGCGTTTCTTGGAGAAGAAGATAACAAATGTAGATCGAGATAGAGACAAAAAGACACAACGTAACAGACAATATCATTCATAACCCACCAGCTGATGTCTATCGCTAGCAGATCGGGGCAGAATCCTTATCCCGGAAAGGCACGAACGATGGGCAGGGTACAACCCTTCGTAACGAACAAACCAAATTGAAGCAACAGTTCGGCACACAACGTAAAAGGTAGCCCACCGAAAAAGGGTTTCGGTCGGTACTGGGAACGAAAAATCGAATGTTTATTGGAAGGATGAGTATATTGAATGCGCACCGGGAGCACTGGAATGAAAACCACTTTCATGTTGCAAGCAAAGCAAACAATTTTTCGCACCCCCTATAAAGTTCCAACGAAAAGGTGTTCTTTTATTGGCACTAAAATGGATTCAAGGAATGAACATCCAGCGCAGAATGTCATCTAGAAATGGTTTGTGTAGGCTACGCTGCAAAAAAAAGAAAAAAAAACTCAATAAAGACATTTCGAAACACACGCCGTCTTTTAAATGGCTTTTGCTTTCAAAACTAGCAGCACGTGGCTTTTTGTGGAAACGAAAAGAAACCACTCCTGGACAGCAAGAGCGTACAAAAATGGCCAAAGTGGAGAAGCTAGCAGCTAGCCTTGCACAACCTGCCCATCATCAGTCATAATAAAGCAGCACCGATACGCGCCATAAAGCCCGGTAATCCTGTGTCATAAATTGTACAAAATTATAGCTTGTCAGGTTTCGGACTAAAATCAGCGGTTACTGCAGCCTGTAACAGCGAATGTATCGTTTCTGTTTGGTCGGTAGCTTTGGTTGCCAGATTGGCGCAAGTAAAGACAATCGGGCGAGCACAAGCAAACTTAGCAAAAGTGGTGCAAGAAAAGTGTTCGCTAGCAAAAGACGGTTCCAAGTTCGGCACACATAGGCAGCGGGCAACGAAGCCGAACTTAAATCCTTTCGCAAAGCCCCTTGAAGGCTCGGGCGTAAAGCTGCTAACTTCTTCCGTGGGAGGTAAAGAGCAAAGGTAGAATAGCTTGTTTCGATGCTAACAATGTATTATAGTGTTTCCATGCACCGTTCGAAAAAAAAGGATAGAAGCGACACCGAATGCAAAACGCTTACATCCGTTGTCGAGCAAAAGCAATATGGTGGAGCGCCGGCAGTGATCCAAAAAAGAAAATCCTTCTTCGTGTGAAGTGACAAAGGCACAGTGTGGAATGCGTCGGAGGTATCGGCTGTGATTGTGTTCTTCATCCCTCCGGTCTAGTTGACCGTATTTATGACCACAAGTGATGCAAATAAAGCGCTTCCGGGTAAGGTTGCATAGTGGTATGTTTCTTCTACTGGTTAAGAAGAGAGTACGATTTTTTGGTAAGCTACAACAATCGGTTGGTTCGGTAAAGTCGGAACTTTCAGAAGATTGATTCAATTTGAATTGAAAAAAAGATTGAAGGTTTTTTTACGAGGATGCTTCATAAGACGATGCTTCCGTTGCTGCTCTTTGTGTGAAGCGTTTCTTCATCCTGTTTCGATCGCTCGTAAGCTAGTAAGTATACCGCAGGGAAGAGGTTTTGTAGTTCTTTCTATTCCACGTAATTCAAATTCTTTTTGGTTTTAGATGGTTCTTTATGGTTGAATAAATTTTCAGTGTTTTATTGTTTTACTTTTCCTATTGTATAATTTTAATTTTGAATTTTAAGTTAACCCCAAAAGTCTGTGTGTTTGATTTGAAATCCGTGTAAAGTAAGGAGCGCGCAGATAAAACAGCACTAACTACCCGTTAAGAGCCCATTTCCTACCAAACAACGGTAATAATAGTTCGGTGGCCATGTTCTTGCCGCTGCCCACCCGTCGACAGCTCTGTTTTGATGAGGAGATTTATGCAGAAAAACCACCGCACGGCAAAACTCTTTGTAACATGGCCCGTGGATTTATCGCTTGTTTAGCACAGAATGACATTCTAGGTGACCCCGGCCATCGCTGGGTGGACCGAGCCAACGACCAGACCTTTCCTGTTCCTGTGAATTTGAAACAACGGTGAAGAAACCTTTCCGGTGGCGTTTTCACCTGGGTGCAGACTCGGTTGACCACCGTCGCCGTCGCCGACGGCGAGGAAAAACTGTCGGCGGAAGTTGTACATCGACGGAAAGGATACAAACATTGGATTGGATGAAGGTGGTGTTTCTTTTGGTAGTTTTTGTTGCCATTACGTGCGACAAACACTCCCGTACATGCACAAAAAAAAATACCCCACTTCCTCGGGCTAGAAAAGGTTACCGGTTCGGAACCCGTTTCTAAAGCAAAGGACAATGCTTCCCCACAGAGGGATCAACGATGGACGAGTGAACTTATTTCCTTCATAAATTGTTTCTTGTTTGTGTTTCCAATTCTGCCGTGGTGTGCACTGTGCGAAGGCGGGTTGGATTCGATTGTAGCCTCGCATCAATTGTTTGTGCTTGGTGCTTCTGTTTGAGACTTTTCTTTCCTCTCCAGGCGAAACAAATGCAGAAAACCCTCCAGGACCCCACTGACGCTCAGTGGGAGCAAGGAGAATGAGCGGTTTCGGGTTTGTGACTGTGCTGTGTTTGTGTTTACCAGTCCGGTTGGTAAATTTACAACCAACACAGCTCGATGGTCAGCTACATCCGTCGCTGCTGCTTCTGGCGCCATTTACTTATTGTGGTCAATTTTACGAGTAAACTTCATTTTAAAATAAATAAGCAGACCAGAAGGTCTGCCGCGACCGGCAACGACAAGCGCAGTCGTAAATTGGCACAGATTGAATTGTCGCATTTGAGGCTCTTATTGTGTTACATTGAGGCGGATCGGTTGGAATTCTAATGTACAAACAGTAGGTGCACGAGCGAAGGAAAGTGCTTGTAAGTGTTTTTATTATTGCGCATGGCTTATGGGTTTTCGGTTCCTGTTGCAATATCATCGTTAATTTTTTCAAACAAATGGACATTCGGATACCCGTCACCGTAGGAAATAAAACGATTGAGTAGGTCTCTGGAATTTGAGAGGTATTTCATATTTCATTCATTTATTGTTTATTTAAAATTTTTACTTTTTCCAGGATGAGTATCTTGTTTTGTGTTTATTTTATACGCGCTCCTATGGTTAAATGTATTGGTACAAACCATTTCAAACACTTGAACAGTTTTGGTTGTGCTTTTATTACTTGTGCTTTTATTATTCCGGTAATGAAGTGGGAAAACCTGCCACCATAGGTAAAAAAATGCAAACTGTCTACTCCAGTGCAACATAATGCGTCAGGGTATAATTACATTCGATGAGAGGGTAGGTACTCATACATCCTATAACGTAAGATAAAAAATATAACATATTAGATATTTGATTTCAAATATTGTTTACACTATTCTTATATTTTCCATATCGTTAATTTTATTACTCTTTTTTCAGTATGACTTGTTGAAGTTTAATGTCTGCCTTATGTATTACAATAACTCATTATTTCCAATTCATTTGATCGCAATTCTAGACCGCAATTATACCACCAAAGGAAGACTCACACATTATTCATAAACCTTTCTTACATAAAAAAATCCTTATATAGCATTTTGCAAACTTTTCTGCACTCCTTAGTTACGTTAACTTATCTCCGAAACGGAACGTTACAAGACGATGCATCTTTCACATATTCAGTATTTCCATCGTTTGCATAAGCGTCTTCTCAATCCCAAATTTGTACACATGTGTCGGTGGTAGAAACGACTGAAAAAGAGGCTACAACACACAAAGAATTTGATCCAAAAGATAACCGACTACGGTGTGTTCTATGGTAAGGTGCTTGCTTCAAACCGCTTCAGATCGAAGACGGACGAACCACTTCTTTGTTGTTAGCTGCTGACAGGAAATCAATTAGTGAACACTTGAACGCAACGTTCCCTTGAAGTCGTTCAGCTCTGTAAAACGTTCTAAGCATGTTTCCAACGAGGAACGCTAGATTAAGAACTGCAACAGAATGTTTCTCCTCTTTGAACATAAAAAAACCCATCAGCAAGGGCATCGGGTTTCGCTCTAAAATAGAACAGCCATCGTTAACTACATCGAACGATCTGAGGAAGCGAAATTTCGGAAGAACCTCGAGACTGCGGTGTTCCTGAAATGGATATAATTTCGTCAGATTTCCTCTATCGCACGGACGCTATAGTGCCACTTTAAACATGATGTAAGTGGCAGTTCCGAACGGAACCGAAGGTTCTTTGCGAGCTCAGGGTCAGCAGATGTAACAGCGAATTCTTCCCCGGTTAAAGGATCTTACAGAGCTTCGCACATAGATTCTATCGCAGCAAACCGTTCTCCCTGTACATCATCGAAGGAAAATCCTAGCCGTACATCAACCGTAAGCAAATCGGTGAGGAGTGTTCCCAAAGGAAGCGAAGCGCATACATGCGGGTAGGGAAATCAATTTATCAAACTTTGAAGCACATGCACGGCACACGGAAGGTAACAGGATGGCAACGAAGGCCGGGAGAGTCTTTTGCCACCCTTCGCTCGGTACGATAGGAACCGTATGCTCCGGGAAAACGCTCACGTTCGGATTTCGCGAAAGTGTCCTCCTTTGCACCTTATCGGGAAAGCGATCGATCGTGCAGATAAAGCACACTAGCAGGAAACTTTCGAACCCGTCGGATGATGATAACCTAAAATGGGGTGCGATACGGCGCGTTCGTTGGATAAAATAGCAAAAGCCGAAACATAAACTTTGACCGGCAAAGGTAACAAGTTTACGAGCGAAATTTGACGAATTCTGCGAAAACGATTCTGTAATAACGTACAAATAGGTTCTACGGGGTGCTTTCGTAATGTTTCCTAGCGTGCAGCTCTTGGGCGAAACCTTTGAAAACACACTTCCCAAACCGACCGTGGCCCCAATGACAAATTGTGGCCCATTCGACACGACAAGAATGGCAAGAAAAAGCCGCTTTGCACAAGCTCTTAAACCCCGGGTATCATCTGTCACGCTCGCGCGTGAGCGTGCGCGCCCGCTCCTAACGTAAAACGTCCCCCCCTTGGGCTAATGTATTTATGGATTTTCAGCATTAGAATATCAACGCTCTTTTGTCATCCGACCGCAGGCTTGATGAGTGGCGTCGTAAATTTTACAACACGCACCACACTCACCGTGTCTCATCGTGGTTGCAAGGCTCCGGGCGAAAGCCCTGAGACCCGGAGAACAGTGGAGTGGAGTGTTAAAATCTTGCCTTTCAAATAGATCGGATTGCTTTCAAGCACCTTCGCTCCGGCATCCTTCAGGGTGTACCCGGGCGAGGAAAAGTCGGCCCGGGAAAAAGGGATCGCTTCTTTCTCTGACTAAGAATGATTTATTAGTCTAAATCGATGACGAAGTGATGAAGTGTGTGGGAGGGGACACATCGATTGGGTTTGCATTTAAAATTGGAAAAGCGAGCAGTGGAAAGGGACGATGAGCAGGAGCAGGTGGCATGTTGATAAGTGCTTCGAGAGAAGATCTTTTGTCGCGGAGATAATTAGATACTGTGCCGGAGCTTATGGTTTCGGTCAACGAATGAACGGCTCGTATGACGAAACGGTTGAAGCAAACCGATTGATAAACGAATATGATACTTAAGAGGTTTCTCCAGTGCGATAGGTTCTCTTTGATGAAACGATGTGTATATAATTCATCATTTAAAAACCATATCGCAAAAACGTTGTTGTATAATTTAGATAAACCGGCGTTGATGTGTACCGGCATATTTCAAAGCTATATTGCAAAAATTACATCGAAAAACAGTTATTTGTTATCGATTGCTTCACCATAAAATAAACAGTTTAAAAATCAACCTCTCCGCGTATTCGGGCGAGTGGTAGGAGGTTCTTAGGATAGATTGTCTGTTAATTGCTTTGCCGAAAACAACATGGATTCTGGAGGGGAGAAGTCCAGCAGAGAAATGTAATTACCAATTTGGAATGTAATTAGCAATGGCTGTTTATGAAAACATATTTTCGCTTACGCCTGAAATGGTGTCTGCCCAATTTAAGAAACTGAAAGAAAAGTTTCGCTTTTTTCACAAATTTTTACTTCAAAATATGAATCAATGAGAGCTTTTTACAAGAACTTCTTACCTTCTTTACTTTACTTCTTTACTTACCTTCCCGAGACTCTGATCGATAGAATAACAGGTCAAGGAAACATGTTTTCTGTGAGTTCCTACTAGCCTGCTGATTCGTTGCTTTACGAATGTAGAAAATACATTACGTTTTTACGTAACACTACATGCGTCTTCTTGGTCTTCTTTCGCTACATACGACGCTAAATACGTCGCTACAATGTACAACTAAATTGACAATAGAAGAAAACATGTTCTTTACTTAGACAACGTCCTACACTTATTGTAACTCGAAAAAGGCATCTTTATATTTTGTGAAAATGACAGTAATATTATTTTTAGAATTAAAAATTATACGAAAAGCGAGAGTATTGTCTTTAAGATAAGAAATAAGAGTAAAGCTATTTTTTTAATTTTTTTAATTGACGGAAAGTTTCAAGGAATCTTACTACGTTAACGTTTCCACTTACCATTGATTATTAAGTACCTCTTAGAAGTTTATTAAATCAAGGTATTAAATATGGCTTATATCAGTAGCTTAAATTCTGAAATACCGATATAGAGGTGTGAGCTCGTAAATAACAAATTGAGTCTTTTTTGTGAAAAATCGAAAAATAGTCAAGTAACCTGTAGCAAAAAATTGTTTCATCCATATCCTGTATCCTATACCAATATTTGTCACGAATGGTTCATCAATAATGTAGGAATCCATAATGTAATAAGGAATCAATAATGTAGGTGAAACATTCAAATATCTCAACATTTCTAAATTTTCCGATCGACAAGTAAAAACTCACACAACAATTGAAGTAGTTTATGAGAATCAGTTGCAATGATTGGAACACAACCAAACCAGCACTTAGAGAAACAATAAAGCTCGGTGCAACATATTTTCAATAATTAAAACCTTCCGTGTTAAGCGTGCATCGTGTTTTAGAGTACCGTGCCACTCAACGGTGATAAATAATCTAATCCTGCACACGGTTTGCATCATTAATGCACCACCTAACCGTGATGAAATCTACCACTTTCTCGTGCACTCGAAGCATCTCTGGTAAGCGCAACAACCGAAGCGATTTGCTATAAAATAATTAGTTTCTTGCGCGTGCATTCTCCACGTAGCACGAAGGAATGAGCAATCTTTCCCCTCACCACTAGCGTACGCTCCAAACCTTGCTGCAACGGCGTAATCAGATTTCTCGGATGCTACTTTCAGTGGTATTTTAATTTGATTTTGTGGAAAATGTCCCGGATTCGGGGACTTCCTCAACTGTATTTCAACATGGAAAAAACATATTTTTCCACAACATATGACTATATAAAAACATCACCCAGATACCGGATCGGTACGGTGAGACGTAAAAATAAGGTGATTTAAAAAATTGCTTAATCATGAAAATGATATATTCTATTACCCAACAATCAGATGACTGGGACGGGCGTCGGCTGAACCGTTGCAGGACACCAAACAAACTAGGACACCATTGAAAACCGTGTGCAGTATCCCGTCGGGTGCGAGACGCTGGAAGTATGTTCAAGAGAAAAATGTACGAAAAAAGTCAATTTACATCAACCATCCATCAAGCCACTGTTCCGTGTGACTGGTTTCTGCTGTCGGGTGAGATGTTCCCCCTCGTATGCTCTCGGAGACGCGGTGGTGGAGACACGTGCAACGCGACGCAAATATCTGTCGCAGTGATCTGTCGTGGCCAGCACGAAATGTCATTTGCGTATCGCCCGAGGCAAGGGCGTGAGCTGGTACGCGACAAATCTACACACTTTTATGGCGATTCGGTGCCATGGCATGAGTTTGAAGGGACGATGGAAGCGAAGGGACAGGAAAATCATCAACCTAATGACGGTCGGGCAAGACGATCTTGCGTATGGATGTTGGGAAATGTGGCGCGACGGGTACACTGCTGTAATGCTTTTTTTTTTATTGCAGACGCTAAACACGCGGAGCATTGCACCGTTGGTGGCGTCCATCGGATGAGATTGGTGGATGTGATGAAATCTTGCCGCTTTCCTGCTGGGACGCTTTCTTGGAACAAGGCAGTCGCCGCTAGTTAGTGGGGAAATTAATTGAACCATAAAATTAAACGTAATGACTGCATGAAGGCGTCGCTCTTGTTATTTTCTTCATGATTTGTTTAAAGAAAAATAAAATCAATTTATGTTTGAAAAAATGCTTCAAAATGTTTGAAAATAATGCTTTTATCGCAACATATTGAGTAAAGATTTTGAAATATGTTTTACACTCGTTTCACTATTGTTTGTTTCTAAACAAAGTTGTGAAAAACGATTCGGGACATTTTTCTCTAGTGCTTCCTCTGCTGCATAACAATAGAAGAAGAAAATTTGATTAAAAAAGTTCCATCCTGTTCCGATAACAAATGCTCGTTCCGGAAAAGAAGCCAGTACAGTTTGTTGACAATTAAGTTACCGTCGCAAAGATGGGACCGGTCACCATGGCCACAGCTAAATCAGCCATCAAACCGATGAAATTGATGAAAAGTGCTTTCGTGCCGTCTTGCTTGCACGCTGTGCATCAGCAGCAAATGAAATGCAAAAGCAATCACAGAGTGGGCGACACCGGACGAAAAATGAGGCCACAGCACAACGGAGAACGTTATTTTAATTTTCATTATCTACTTTTACGGTTTGCAACTTCATCGTGCAGCCATCCAGCAACAGCATTTTCTCAGTGCGATGGAAAACAGAAGCACAGCACAATGAAAAACCCTTTAAAATTACGTAAACACAATTGGAGCGAGATGAAAGGTTAAAAGGGACAGCTAATAAGTTGGGTAATTGCAGTGCCGATTAAATGCAGAGTCACTAGCGGAAGAGAACAGTCGGTGAAAGTATTTTTCCATATGTGCAGTGGTTTATTGTAAGAGTTCTGCCCTCCAACACGCTACTGGAAGCCAGCAGTGTAAGTAAAGAATAACAACGCTTCGCGCATAAAAAGGAAAAGTTTTCATGAAGTATTTACAACGCAATGTGTACTATTCACTTACTATATTGCGTCGACTCGCTCTGGCGCACATTTTACGTTCTTTTTTACGAAGAAAAGCTTTCGCCAGCATAAGAACTATGCGCTTGGCAAATTTAGGATCCGGTAGGAAGAATGGATCAGAATGCGGTGGAAATAGAAAACAACGGCTTATATCAACTTCTGGCTGGTATTTGTTTGCATTGAATCACAATAATGCTAACCAAGGTCAGGAAAGTAAATTATACTTCTTCTTTCGTTCTAGATTCAAAATGCCTTAACGTTTATAGTCATGAACTAGCCGTGCAATACATACTTAACATATAATTTATCTTATTTACGTGATAATTTTATAATGTACGATTTTTTGTGGAAAAAAGATTCTTTGAAAAAATTGTTATGTAATTTGGATTCAATTTTGTTTGTTTTTTACGTACACGTCTTAGTGTCTTAACAAGAATTATAAGGTAACACACACATTTCAAAGTGTTTAATACTATAACACTTAGCTCACGCAGTGTATGGGCTAGTAACTCTGGAATTATGCCAAGTTGGCCACAAAGATGAAAACACTAGATATAACCAGCATGTTTTATGACAGTCGGATTGCTAACTAGCTCAAAAACCGACCATTGAGCTATTTGATGCAAATAAATCTTCTGCTCCTCCCATCTACATAACCAGCGTCCACCCAACAATGGTGTCGACCGCATGATGGTGGTGGTCACCGCTGATTGGATGATTATCCTGGTGCGATTTGGTTGCAAATTCGAGTACATTTTCCCTTTCCCTTCGTTGCTGCTGATCGATGCAATTTACCCTATCACTAGGACGAACCCTCCATGGGTGATTGAAAAAAAAAAATGGGCTAGAACGACTGAAAGCAAAACAAAGTATGTACAACGCCACACAAACCGATTCGACGATGGAAGCGTCCTGGGGAGATGATTGCATATTTGCATGAAATTGCATTTTTTACGTTTTCCCACACGTCGCCGTGATTGATGGAGCGGACAGCAAGATTCGCTGACGATAACAGACGAGTGGATGATGAATGCATTCATGCTTGATCGCGTTGGTTTACACGTGTGGGTGAAAAACAGTGTAATGTTTTGATAGCTGTACCAGTATGACGCAAAGTAAAACTGACATACTAACAGGTTAATCGCAGAATGGAATTTTTTGATTAAAAATGTTTTTTAATAAAATAAGTGTTAAAAACTTGTAGTGCGATTTCAAAATGTTTAAACATTAACGAGCAACTATTTATGTTTAAGTTGCGTTTTAGAATACTAGTTGTCATTTTAAAATCCGAGAAAACCAATCTAATCAAAAGTGAAAGCTATTTTTAAGAACAGAGTTGAAAACACAATTGTTTTGTTTTTCATCGAAAAAAATGTTCTATTTTGTTTTTTTTTTATTTTTTTTTTTAATTAAATTGCGAAAATTCTAGTCATGTTCACTACACTTTTCATTATAATATCAGTTTAACTCTCGTATACATTTTATCAATATTTTTGTAATACATGACGGCATAGCGAACATGAAAATATACTAAATAACATATTAAATGCTTAGACATAGTACAACATCAAATCCATCACATAGGAGAGA
>JXXA01018813.1:0-12152 GCA_000956255.1 Anopheles punctulatus
TAAGAAATAAAGCACATCGGAAGAACATAACATCGTTTTTGCCGACCGGCTTGACGGGGCACGACATCGCTCCGGCACAATACCGTAACGATGAAGCGTAACCACTGGGGAAAGTTTAAGGACGAATCCGACACTCGGAAGGAAATGGAAGCAAACGAGATCGTCCTTACCATGAGCAAGATGGACAAGTTTCAGCAGATTAAGCTCCCGTATACGATTACGCGCGACAAACGGTATGTAGTGTTTGTGTTTGTGTGTGTGTGTGCCTGCTAATTCTCGTAATAAAACACAATTTACTTCTCCGTCGCCTCCATCTAGCTTGTCGCTAAAGAATCCGCTCGTTACGCAGACTGTCGAGGTGATGAAGCAAACGGAAATGATCCAAACGCTCATCGACACGTACTCGACCAAGTCCGGCTGCAACTACATTCTCAACCCGTGCCAGCTGATGCCGACGGTGCACTTTCCCGCCAGCAACGTGGTCGATCTGACGCGCACGGAGAAAATCACCCGCCCGCTCTGGTTCGTCGTGCCAGGCAGCACCCCGTTTACGCGGGGCGATGCGAAGAACTACGTGAAGCTGTCGAAGCCGGTCGTACTGCAGGCGCTACGGAAGGCAGCATGCGGGCTGCTCTGCATGGAGGGCTTCTCCGAGATCAACGAGTCCGCGCTGATCATGATAGTGGACGGGCTGGACCAGTACCTGCGCCTGCTGACGACGACGATGCGGGTGGTGCAGACAGGTTGCCAGAACGAGGAGGTCGGGTCCGTGCCGACGGTAGAGATGGTCGAGCGGATGTATCACGCCATCGGCCGGAGCTCGGTTTGCGATCTGCACAACTACTTCAAGCGCCTGATGAACAAGAATCGCAATGAGGTGCGTGAGTTTAAGGAGATCTATCAGGAGTACGATCGGCTGCTGCAGGAAAACCAGCTATCGGTGCAGAACATGCAGAAGCTCGGCGACTTGAAAGACGAGGACTACATGAACTTCCTAGATCCGCAGTCACATTCCTCGAACGGTACGAGTATGGACGGAGCGGCCATGAACATCATCAACTTTATCAATGGCGAAACGGTGAATGGGTAAGCAGGACGCGCGGCGCCATCCAGCAGACTGTATGATTGTATTTTTCTCCCTAGCTTTAAGGACATACTCGAGGGTGAGCTGCTGGAAACGAGCAGCACTCAGGACTCAACGGATCAGATACAGAACCAGAGCCAACAGTACTACCAGGTCGACTCGTCCTCGCAAGGTTTCACACCGTCCGGATCCGGTGTGCATATGTAGCAGTGTACCGACGAACCGGCGCATCGGTTTCAGTTCTCATAACGGACGGATTCGCCCAAACAGAACAGCAAATTTTTCTGCATAATACTGGATTTGGTCAACCGAAAATCCTCGTGGATTGGTTGAGAAGTTCCAGCAAACTTTTGAACCACGGATCCATGCATTTCTGCTTCAAATATTTGGATTCATTCATCCATTTGAAATGTTCCAGCTGATTGACGCAGTGTTTGAGTTTTAGCGTCGTTGCGGTTCGCAAACACACTCGGTTCGTTTTCGAATCAGTGCCAAAGCTACTGAACGCAATTTATAGTGAACTAATCAGTACTTAATAATGAAGTGTTCACTTCATTAGCTCATTAGTGGAGTTCACTTAGACTGCAAGTAAAGAAAAATGAAGCTGAAACAAAACGCTCGAACTGATAAAACAAAAAAACAACAATTTTAATCACATAGACGCGACACACATACACACATTTTATTACAGTTTGCTAGGGAGGCGCCGTGCGCGCATGTTTTAAAGCCAAATATCGTTTACCGGAACCGCTAATGTACGGTGTTTTTGTATTCGCTCGCTCGGGTTTTTTTTTTTCATTGTGTTTATTTAATGTTTTCTGGTTTACTAGATAAATATTGGAGCATTCTCAGGACATGGAAAGGGCAGCTAGGAGATTTAGTTTGTTTTTGATTTTGTGCGTGCTCTCTCCGCTCTTTTTGAAGGCAGAATATCTAACAGCAGAATATGCTGATGCAGAGTTTTTAAAGGAGAGGCGCTGCCGGTGTGTATAGTCCGCGCGGGATGCTAATGGGAGGTGAGATGCAAATTGTGTTACTACAACGACTTTCGTGTAAGAATGCCACAGTCCAGAGATACGTATGAGATCGTCGTGAACGCCCACTAAATGAGCACCTGCAGCAGCTAAATAAAGCATTGTTGTGGTAGTGTTGTCTGGTCTGAATTCCATTACCCTGCTGCCTGCAGCCACACATGTCGTCTTTGTTATCTTTTATTACGACCAATGTAACGCTAAAAAAAAAGTCGGAAAAAACTCTGGCATTTTCTTTTTTTCGAGGACACAAGAGCGTTAAAGGGCACCGAGTTAAACGTCGGCGGGGAATGTTAGCTCGCTGGTCGTTGCTTTGGTGGCGGTGCCTGCATCTCCGCCACCTCTGTCTAGCAGTTCCGCCTCTCGGCCTATCTCTACGACGGTCCGATTGATGGTGGCGTGCGACGCTGACACTTCCGCCGTCGGTATAGCGTCCTTCTCGAACGCGGGCATTCCTGTGGCAGGCTGTTCGTCTTCATCTGCGCGTTCCGGACCAGATTCTTCGTGTGGTGTGGTTTCTGTCGTCGTCCACGCTTGCTGCTGCTGCTGTTGCTGTTCAGCTGGTGCCAGTTGGCCACCCTGCGGTGTCGCCGTTATCGATGTCCACCAGCTCGAGAAGGCACCCTTGGCGGTGGTGAGAGCGCCGCCGACCGCACGGCTCGTATTCGTGACTGCCTGGTTCAGCTTTCGACCGCTCTCACTATTCTGCATCGTTCTAGGGCGGGAAAGGAGGACAGAAAAAGGAAATTTATTTATTTTAATTTATTATATTTGAATATAGGCAAATAGTGTTTCAGCTTTTTTCTTCATAAATTCAAGCAAATGTACTTACTGTGCGATTCGTAGCTTCATGTCCGCCACGGAAAGCGTGCCGGCGAACGGATGGCCTCCGAGCAGCCCCTCGAACGCTGGAACCGCCCCACCCCCGGTCCGTTCGCACCAGTCAGCGTAGCAGCGGGTGGCCTTAAATGCCGCCATAAAGTGTGAATTGAAATGCTCCATTTCCTTGCTACCATCTGTGAAACGTCAAACGTTCAAAGTAGCGATTTGTTCTTTTTGAGCTTTTCCGGTTTTATTTTACACTCACCTGGATGGAGCGAGGTTTTGAGTAGCGCCACCGTGTACCCGTACAGTTGGTCTCGTATCCATCCCTCGCTACCCTCCGCGTCCTCCTTCGGTGTTTGCACGTGCCGAACGACGAAATCGACGAAACGCAGATCCTCGGTCGTGAGCTGGATCGCCCGCTTTGTGTCCGGATCGAGTGCGTCGACGACGGCCGCCTCAACGTCGATCATCACATCCGCCAGCTGGCGCTTATGCTGGAACAGCACGTTTGACGCACCAATCACGTATCCCTTGACGGACGGGTCGGTCAGCAGGTCCATGTATGGGAGCGAAATATAGGGCAGGCAGAGTTGGCCCTCGTGAAAGATACGCAATGGCGCGCCCCACTCGGACGGTTCGATCGCGTACAGACTAGAGAAATTCGACGCTATCGTGTCGACGCTCGTTTCGCGCATGAGCGTATGCGTCGGTGGTGGTGGTGCCGACCGGGCGGCGACGTTCACCGCACCAACGTCCTTCGACGGACTGGAGGAGGCGGAAGAGGGCGAAGAGGAGGAGGAAGAGGAACCGGTCGTTTGGTCTTCGCAGCCTCCGGTGACCTCTTTCGCACTGGCGATACTTCGTCCATCGAGATCGTTCAATTCGTCCGGAACTTCCGATCGGTCGGGCAAAGACACACCCTCCTGCATCGCCATCTTCACTTCCAGCTCTTCTTCCACCTGCTCTTCATGCGGTGTGCTAAACGTGGGCATCGGTGACATCGGGCGTGACGTTCTGAGTAACATAGAAGCATAATCAAAACGTAGTACTTTCCTCACACAGAATCAAAATCACTCACTTAACGCACGCCACCTGCTGAAAGCCTTTGCTGATCAGTTCCGGATGCAGTGACGCAATGCCAAGGATTAGGGCACACGTCGGATGTACTGGTGAGCCGAAACAGACCACTCGCTTCTGCAGCAGGAGCAGCTTAAACAGAATAAGTATTTTATGGCGCCATCTGACGAGAATGAAAATGAGAAAAAGAATGTGTGATAAAGATAATATTGTGGAATGTAAGTGGGGATAAAGTCAACCAAATTACATTGATTCAACCTGCACTTACTTGAGCAACAAATCGCGCAACGGCACACCGACGAAGTGGAGCCGCGTCGGCGCGATCTCCTGCGGCTCTAGCGACGTTAGGCACGCGTTCAGCTGCTCGTATGCCTTCACCAGTATGTCGGTGGAGGCAAAATCTCCCTGTTCGAAGAAAGCCTGCGCGATCAGCGACAACTTCACCTCCACGTAACCGTAGATTGGTAGCGACAGCAGTGTGCAGACCGACTTTTGCACCGTGCTGCGCGTCAGATCAGCCGTACGATTCTTGACCGCCTCGAGCGCAATCTGGCGGTAGCACGAGATACCATACACGGAACGCTCCGGGTCGGTCAGACTAGGCAGATTGAAGCACACGAAGTCGCTGGCGAAGTTGTGCGAGCCGTCTGGCAGTGCGAGCGTCGGCAAATACTTCCACCCGGACGGACACTCGCTTTTGCCCTCGGTTCCGGCGACCAGGGGCGGGTAAGAGAACTCCACCTAAAGACGAAATCGCAATCGGCGAGGGTGAATAGGAGTTGGGCTAGGTTTAGTGCGTCGACACCACTACCCAATTACCTGGCATCCTTTCTTGTGATGAAATCCTACCACCAGTATGTGCAGCACAGGTTTTTGGTGTGGCTCCATGTTCCAGGCGCCCGATGGGCGAAAGACTAGTCAAAATGCACTACGCACAGAACGCGTCTGCACTCATGGGAACGGAAAGTCCCAAACAACCTTCCCTTCACACACGCACAGATACCCACACAAACACACGCACCGGGGAACCGAATGTGGGTGGGCGGGTGATAAATTCCTTTTTGCGCTTATCGGTTGCTAGTTATCCGGACGTGCTTTTTCCGGTACGACATTGCACAGACAAAAGACCCGTGCGGGAAAGGCGGACCCAAATAATTGTTCGTGACTACTTTATCTTTTGTATATCACTTCCACAAGCCGTTTTCGGTATTTTTGGACTTTCTGGACCTTTCTTCCCACGGTTCGCTGATCTAGTAGCAACAGTCTGGGACTGAAAAGGCTGTGCGAAGAAAGAAACGCGATTTTTCGCAAAAAGCAGCGCACACCAACACCAGCGTTGCGCTGACAGTTGTGCATTTGTTTACATCGATTTGGCAGTCGAAAACGAGCCGTTACTGAAGGGCGTTGTTTTTCTGGGATGAATTTGCATTTCGCGGCTATAATTAGTTATATCTGTTTCCAGAGCATAAACTATCTTATTTTATCGTGTTTACACAAAGTCCCTTTCATTTGAGAGTAAATCATCGCACTGAATTACAATTTGGTTTCAAAACAAATTGTAAACAAACAGGTGGACACTTGCACGAGGCGCTCTAAACACGTGCGTGGCTTTGCGGGAGAATTTTGACAGCGTTCTTCGAATCACAGTAGGCTCGGTTCAGTAAGAACAAAATAACATGACTCAAATAGACTACAATTTAGGTAAGTGTTTAACGATAATCAGGTTCTACGACATCGAACAAAAGAAAATAGACTCGATCCCATGAAAGGGACAGGGAAGGAACATCCTTCCTCAGCGCAGCGCACATTTCCGCACCTTGACACTCATTTTAACAGTGTTTCCTTCCTTTTGTTCGGTGCGTTTATTTTTTAGGCGTGCCTTACCGCCGTGAGTCGGTTGCGTGATTCTTATTTGCAAGCTTCATCCCACCCATCAACCGGATTTATTCATCATCAACAAGGCGAGGATAGAAATAGAACGTTCTCGCAATCAACAATCAACGGCTCTCCCGAAATAGGGAAAGTGTTTTTTTAGTGCTTATCCTGCGTGCTATTCCGACCCGCAATCTGATGATGTTTTAGGCAAACGGATCGTAACGCGCATCGACGCCGGAAGGGTGGCAATAAAATCACGAGAAAAAGCGTATCGTTTGATCCGCCATTTACTGGATCGACGTTACAGCCATGAAGATCAACGAAAAGAATTTGTGCATGTTCGCGACCACGCCACCGGTCGATCTGGAGGGCTGGTTGAACAAGCGTGGCGAGCTAAACAAGAGCTGGCAGCGGCGGTGGTTCGTGCTGAAGGGCAATCTGCTGTTCTACTTCGAGAAACGCACCGATAAGGAACCGCTCGGTATGATCATCCTCGAGGGCTGCACTGTTGGTGAGTGTTTTTTTTTGTTTTCGCCACTTCTTTTCCCCGATCCTTTCTATACCACCCATACTAATGTGCAAGCTTTGCACGCTTTGTTTCCAGAACTTGCCGAAGAGAGCGAGCAGTACTGCTTCCAGATAATCTTCCACGGGCCGAACAATCGCACCTACTTTCTGAGCACCGAGTCGCAGTCGAACATGGAGCAGTGGATGAAGGCACTAACCTGCGCCGGCTATGACTACATGAAGCTGATGGTGGCTGAGCTGCAGCGACAGCTGGACGAGATCGAGGGCGGCCAGTGCCGGGAGCGCACACCGGAAGGAACGCCTACGCTGCCCACGCCGCCAAAAGCGCCGCCCCGCCGCCAGAACCCGTTCAACAAACCGCTCACCACCGAGTATGCCTCCAATGCAGGTAGGAACGCCGTCCTTTACTCCCTTTCGATTTCCCGCACCATCCGCCTTTCCGGTCTTTCTTTTTCATTGGCTTTGTATGTTGCGAATGCAAGCGCATCCGCTCTGAATGTTTTCCATTCCTATGTGACTTTAACATCCGTATTCGGTGTTTCTTTTTCTTCGTGAACAAGATAAGAAACAGCCTCTGCATGCCGTGCGAGTGTAAATAATCATTTATGCATTGATATATTTGAGAGTTTTATTGCATAAAAAAATTCATTCCGAACAAATGGCTCACGGAGCGCCAACTCTCGCTAGTAAATGTGTGTGGCTAGTTTTGCATTGTATAGAACAATCGTTCTCATACACCGTTCCCATCAAGCTTCATTTTTAACACTATAGCATTTAAAAATAACTATACCGTTGCAAACCACGTATAACACATGTGACTAACAATTCTGACGAAGTGACATGCTGTATCGATTTGTGCTTTTACGAATGTATAGCACGCGCAAGCACTTTCAAACACTCTTCACTGGGTCGTTAAAAATTGAAAACTATGTTTTTGAGTACATTTTTAAAGAGCTTCTGGCTGGCTTCACGCTCACTTCAATGCTGACTTTGGTGGGTTTTGTTGGCGCTACAGCAGCCACCTGTTGCCAGGCGAGTCATCAAGCTCTTCCTCTTCCTCTCTCCCTCTCGCCCTTTTTCTGGCTCATTCCTTTTTACATTTCGTATCTGTTTCTACACGAATTTCACACATTCAACTCTCCACCCCCTCCCCTTCACTTCCACTAAAAACAAAACAAAACTGCCATCCGTCCCTCTTTCGGAACAAGCAGATATCGGCAGGGGCGAACCGGGAACGGTGTCAGATGGAGCCTCCGGTCACGCACCAACACCAGCGACGCGCACCGGCCGGAAAGCACCACTCGTTCCGCAGCAACAACAGCAGCAGCTGAGTGTTCCATCCTCGTCCGCCCCAGTCACACCGTCGAACGAAGTCATACCGGCTGGGCCGACAGCAAATAACGATTCCCAACACCAACCACAAACGACGAACCCCCGAAAGGTGGCGGTCGGCGCGACCAAGTCGAGCGATGCCATCGCGTCTCTTACGACTCGTCCACTCGAGCGTGGCACCGTCGGATCATTCTCGTTTGATGCGATGCACTCGGCGCTCGGCGGGCCCGTGCTGGCCGATCTCAGCAAGTGGAACGCTACCCGCCACGAACAGCAACAGGAGCAGGAACGAAACGGTGGTGCCAGTGGAGGAGACACGGTGGAACCGGAATCGAATTAATTCTTCCAACGAATGGTTCGGGAGATGGAAGCGAGGTGGAAGGACGCAGGAAATCTTAGCAGTCAGTTGTCAGTCGTCAGGAAGCAATTCGTTAATAGATACGTTTCGGGGGAGACGTGCTGAATTGCATTACGATGGGAAAGCGCTTTTGCAGGCGCCAAATTTGCCTAGTCAGCTCGGATACATGCAGTCAGGCTCGGGAAACGCACTATTAACGATCTCTGTCCTGCCGTAAAATGCCTTCAGCAAGCATCCTTCAGTTACTTCTTGTCTATAACCACAGCAGCAGTTCCATAATCTTTCCGAAATGCAGCTTGACTGTTGCATCACAAACAATAGAAAACTATCTCCGCTTTATGTTTATCGTTCCATCTAACACAACTACATAGACATTATTTGTTTGTGGCTTTTGTTTTAATTATTTTCCCCTTAATACGCACCATGTTTGTTCGCTTGCTCGCGCTCCATTCGCTGCTTGTTTGGTTGCGGGTCATTTGCTTTATTTGTCCTGCCCATCCACCTCGCCCACCCGGACGAAATTTATAATATTATTTTTTTATTTTTAAACACACAACACACACACACTCGCACACCTCCCCGTCCCCCATTCCATACACACACCTGCACACGAACGTAAATATTTCTCATCACCTCCACGAATGTCGAATTACCATCGTTTTGTGGTAGTGAAACGTGCTCGAAAGCGGAAGCCTCTCGAATCGCACCTTTAGGGTGCTTATCCTTGCGCAAGGATACGGCGTGAATAAGAGGCCTAGGGATGCGTCTTAGAAAAGATGCCAAATACTGTCCAGCAGGACGACAAAACCGAAACAGGACAGAAAAGCCTTCCTCCGGAAATGAAAAGCAAACATCATCAACAACTTCACCCTCCCCCTCCATCATCCAAAGACAAGGAAAGGTTCGTTCTCTCCCAAAATGTGCCAAATTTAGTGCGGAACGTACGGTGCCGCGCCGCTTGCATATCCGTTTTAGGCGTGTAAGGCGTTTCGGTCGGAGCGGTTCATTTAAAAAATGTGTGAATGAATGCAGTACAACTGGTGTGTTTTTTTTCTCTCTCTCTCTCTCTCTTCTTTATCATCGACTTACATCATTCATAATATTTAATTTTGGTTGCGGCCACGGTAAACGACGAAAAACGACGGACGGCGTGCAACGATACAAAACTTACGCCTTAATTTATATGTTAATTGACGAATAAAAAACTTGTTAATACGTTAAATCAAATTCGTTTGCTTATTTGATTTTGTTTTTGTTTAGGTTTTCAGCAGGTGAGATTAGTACAAGTAAAGTAAAATTTGTTCTGGTTCCGTGTGGTCGCGGAGGGCGATTAAGATAATATAAGAACAAAGCAATCAAGCTGGAAGTAAATAAAAAAAAAGAAATTTAAACGAAACTAACCTGTCGATCGCAACAGTACTAAAACAAGGATACAAAAAGCTTTCGGAAAGTAATGAAAGAAACCATATGGCAGAGTAAGGTTGAGAAAACGAACCTGATTGCTTCAATTCGTTTTATTGTTTCGCGTAAGTGGTTTTATTTGTGTTGTGGGTTGCTTTATGTTTCCTTACTAAATTGTGTTTGTCTTATCCCAGCGGGTTCAACGGCACGCTTTCGACGTTTCTGTTCGATTGTGGTAAGAGTTGCGTGTGGCGCGTTTGCTCCAACTACTAGTTATATTGCTATTTCTCCCATTATTCTTATCGGTTGCACTACGGTCGCCTCCTCCCCGTCTGCAGCAGACAACCAAAGACACCGTTGGGTGTCGTGTTTGCTCTTCCACTTCTTCCCGGCGTGCCGTGCTCAAGTGCTGCTCATTAATAGTCATATTGTTCGTCTCCTTTTCGTTCTTATTCATTGTCTTCCATACTACCACACTGAAAAAAAAACCAACAAACACTTCCTGTCCTTTCTCAGCGATGATGTACAAAATTTGGCCATTTTGAGAAGTACAAAGTTCGTATAAAATGGAGTTGTCTTAAGCAGCGGGCTTTGGTTGGCGAGATGTACCAACCACGAAGAAAACACCCGGGTGCGCGGTTGTTAGTAGAAAAATGCTTTGGTCATTTTTTTTCCTCGTGTTTGTGAGGGTGTGCGTGTGCGCATAGGAATGTGTGTAGTGGTGAGGTGGGAAAGGAAGGCTACGGAATCATTTGGCAATAAAGCAATTTAAAAAAAACAACGCATTTTAATTGTATATATGTGTATATACTGTATAAACTGGTTTTAATCCCTATCGTGTTCTACTCCTGTTATTCCTGTGTGTGTGTTTTTTTTAAAATTTCCCATACACACACGCACACCTCTAGGCTCATACTGTCAGCTTTCATACTTGTTTCCCCCTTTTTTATATCAAAAATCTTATCATAATAATGCGCATTTTACAAGTTTCTCCCGTGTTTACTGTTCCTATTATAGTTCTATTATGAGATGTGTAAATGTGTGTGTGTGTGTGTGTGTGTGCGTATGCGTATAACGTATACACATGATCCCTGTTTATTACGATTGAACCGTGCTGTGTAAGATTTTTATTTTCTTTTAACTCGTGTGTGATATTTGATGTGACGACTGGAATGTTTGGAGTCGCCTCAAATGTCTCGGATGTGAAAATATAACGCATAACCTAACCCTCCTTCCCGGATCGTCAGTCCTCTGGGATGATCCATCGTCCATTGCTAAAAAAAAATCTAGAATGCGCTGAAATCTCGACTCATCCAACGACCACGGGGGGTATAGCGGAATGGATAGTGCGAACGTTAGAATACTTTCGGGCACCTACGATCCTGGCGAGCTCTTTAAACATTAATGTACGTTTGCGTGTACGCGTGTAGGATAGGGAAAGCCTGACAGGAACAGCAGTCCGGGAAACTACAAGTGTTCGACGTGCGTCCACTTCGAATCGACTAGTTTGTCTAGGTGTAAGGGCACGGTGTAAGAATATCTTTCCAAAGTCCAAAAGGTAAAGGAAGTATAAATAGCTACGTAGTAAATGTTCCCGACGAACTTAAAACCTGCCTGTCAATTGAACATCAGCGCTTCAAATATAATGAAAGCGTGACGTAAAGCCACCTTGCCCTACTCCAACGCTAGCAGTCGGTCGCACTCTCGTTGTAGGCGTACAGGAAAAATGAGACCAAAAATCGAGCGCGTCTCGGCTGGAACGGAACCTTCATTCGCATCCTCCTTGCCGTAACATTTTCGAAATTTACTAAATACTTGTCGATTGAGGTTTGTATGTATGTGTGTTTATGTTGATGTCTACGGTTGTCTCGCGCTATCAATGGCGTATGTTGTAGGTAATAATGTCTAGTTTATATAAACTATGAATATATATATATATATATAGTTGCCCCAAAGTAAGTATTAAATATATATATATATATTTTTTTTGCGTTTCCTTTCTCTTTCTACCGTTTCCTTTCCTCCCGTGACTCTCATGTGCTCGATAGCACTAACTAACCTCTTTCGGGCCTTCCCAATCCACTTTTTTTTAATTTAGTTTGATCACATCACATGCTACTTTTAACTTTTCGTGCCCGCGGATCGGTTCAGCGGCCTTTTTTTCTTCGCTCTTTCCCTCGTTCTCTTTCGCTCTATCTTCGCTTTGTTGCACATTTGTCATCAATAATACTTTGAAGATGCGCAGCTCATGTTTCAGGCTGCGGCACAAACTATTCGACTAAAGTTCGAAAGCAGTTTGCCATCGTTTGCTGTTCGCAGCACAAAACGTAGGAATCGTTTGTCCACGTCTTCTCGCTTCGATCGTCCGCAAAAGGTAAAACATTCGCGCATGTTTTTCGCACAACACGACAGAAACTGGACACAAAACAAACAAACAAACAAAAAAAAACATACATACATACACACGCAAACACGGGAGCATGAATTATCGCTAAAGCTTAACTAATCGATCTCCAACCATTAGGCTCGTCAGGCTCATCGGGCAGTTTTTGCTATCCTCTTTCAAGTGTGTTAAAGGCGACTTTTCTTGCACAAGGGCTTAAAACTAGGCACTAGGTACCGGAAGGAGAGGTGGGGGGGG
>JXXA01018834.1:0-12417 GCA_000956255.1 Anopheles punctulatus
CGAATCTCTTGCGGGCCGTATGCACTAAACTTTGGTGAAAACGTCCACTCCCCATCGACTTTGCGATCCCAAAGGCATGCCGGTCGATAAACAGTGTGGTTGACGAACTGTGTTATCTTCACCAGTGCGATATCGTTCTCCGGACGGCCTGGTTTGTAGAGTGGGGAGACGTACACATCCTCCACCGTTGCCTGTTCATCATCCAAGGAAGTGACGTACGTCGGGTGACCCTTTCTGGACGTAACACACGAGGCCGTCGTGAGCAGGAACTGGTAGTCGACCAGTGTTGCTCCACATTCGTACTTCATGCCATTCTTGTCCCACAGCAAACCGAAGCGACTCTTGGTGTAGATGTTTTCGAAGTAGATGTTGATATTTTCTGTTGGTCTTCCGATGCAAAACATTGTCTTGGTGCAAACTGAAGAAGAGGGAAATTCATACGTTAGAACAATGGTTATTTCTGATACCACAAGTCTCGTCAAACATTACCTACCTTCATAGCTGTGCGATGCGTTAGTTTCCCGCTCGATCCAGTCAATGTACTCGCTAATTTTCGTGTACACTCCCGTCGATCCATCCATGCAAGGTGTCCCGAACGAAACGACACCCGTCACCAGCGATGTGACAGCACCTCCCACATCCAGCAACTTCACACCGATCGGACCTCCGGAGTCACCCTCGCAGGTGTCCATACCACCGCCGACCGCACAGAATTGGTCCGCACGAAACCCTTCCGGCATCTCTCGCCTATTTACGGTGAACCGTTGCATACATTCGTCCCTTCCGATGTGATTCAGCACGACACGCTGGAGCGTTGGACTGAGCGCCTCGCCGAAACCGGTTGCGCCGAACCCGACGGCATCCATCGGTCCGACGGGCAGTTCCTTCTCTTGCCACATGCACGCGGGACACACGGCACTGGTGAAGTTCGCACTCTGGCGCAGCTCGATCAGTGCCAAATCGAAGTACTTGCGGGATCCCCGGTACTGGGGATGCACAATCAGCCGGGCGATTGGGATCTGCTGCGCGAACTCATCGTCTTCGGGGCTTCCCAGATCCGTATCGCCCAATCTTACCGTGTCGGGTCGTAAGCTTGAAAAAGGGAGAAACGAAAATGTAATCGGTCGTTAAACAGTTTGCCGCTCGCGCCCGATGCTCACTTATTCCCGTCCCATGCACAGTGTGCCGCCGTCAGCACGAACGTTCGACTTATTAAGCTTCCACCGCAGAGATAATCAACTTTACCACCGGCTCGCGTCCAACCGATCGCTACCTGCAGGAAGATGCACGGAAAATGTGATAGGTGCTAAAACGAGTCAAGGACGACCGATTACCATGTGCTGGAACTCTCCCCGCAACGCTCGAATGCCTCCGAAAGCACCTAACCCGCCCAGTTGTGGTCCAACATCGGAGTAGAATCGTTTCGGGCAGTCTGCGAGAAGTTTGACACGTGAAGTTTGACACACTTTCACAGCGGCGTCAGCTGGTTTTCCCTTACCCTTCAAAGAAGTTCGCAAATTGTAGTCCGGTGGAGGAACGTTCAAAAACGATTTCTGTGCAACGGCCCAGTGCTCACGTAGAAGCACCATAAAAAACACCGCGAATTTCACTGCTTGCTTCATTTGTATACGGATCGCGCAACACGTGCAAGGGTTTCAACGGTAGGCAAACAACTGATTCATTGTAGCTTGCCGGATCGTCACAGTCAACGTTTGACCCTCAAACACCTCTCGAAACGGGTTTTCGGTGGCTTCATTGTCATGTTCAATTCTTTGCATAGAAAAAAAACAAAACAACATAAACACATCCCCTAGAAAAACCCTCAACGTGCGAATTGTAGTGCGTTTGTTTACGTCCAGATGGATGAAGAAAGAGAGAGAAAGAGAGAGAGAGAGAAAGCAAAAGCGAGAGTGAGGGAAAGAAAACCAAGAAATACAAATCCTTAAACTGGTATAGCAAGCAAGCTTGTGCTGCCTTCGTGTCGTCCGTTGTTTGTTTTCTTTTATTCCCACATCATTCAGTAAAGATTAACCGTTCGTGCAGCATTTGGAACATGATCGCTTCCAACCATTTCAGGTGGGGTGTGATGCTGGTAAAGATAACATTACTTCCACAGTCTTGCGTCCGCCGGGAGAGAATACCGTGCAGGAGGTACATATCGTCTCCCACTTCCGTCAGTACAGGGCCACCGTAATCGACCTGGTCAAGGTTTTAAAGGAACAAGTTGTAGATCGATTCTTGTGCGAAAGAGGGAGCAGCATCACTTACCTTACATGATGCGGGAACCAAGGAAACATTTCGCCTGATGCAAACCAGATCGTTTGCGGGAACTTTTTCACCAACGTCGCATTGTTCAGGTTCAACGGTGGACAACACATAGCTTCGCCAATCTTCGTTGATGTATTCAATATAGCTGAACTGCTGAAGGATCGTTACTCCATACTTAAGTGACGCCCTGCGCCAGTCGCCATGCGGGCTCTCGGTCCATGGACAAACGGGCTGTGCGTCTTCCAGATTTGCGTACTTGCTCAGTTTCACGACAGCTATGTCGAAGTAGGGCTGTCCTTTCCGGTACCGCGGATGGACGAACACATCCTCGATCCGGACGTGATCGCTGTCGCCAATGACCGCTGCGAATTGCGGAGCACCCCTGCTGGATGTAACACAGTCGGCTGACGTGAGCACGTACTGATAGTCGATGAGAATACCACCGCACTGGTAAACGTCCGTTTCCTCCTTCTCCCACAGTAATCCAATCCGGTTGGCTGGCCAGTTTCCTTTCAAGTTGGCCCTAATGGAAGGATTCATGCGGCGATTGCATGCGTTGTAACCGGCACAGACTGAAACAGAGAGGCTTGAAACTTACGCGTGCTCTTATACATTCGTTCACATGCTCCAAATTTACCTCCATAACTAAGTGACTGATTGGTCTCCTGTTCGATCCAGCCCAAGAAAGAGCTCACACGCGTGTAGACACCCGTCGAGCCCTCGGTACAGGGAGTGCCGAACGAAACGACGCCCACTATTAGCGGAAACACGCTGCCAAACACGTCGTGGAGCTCCGTCTGCAGCGGTCCACCCGAGTCACCCTCGCAGGTGTCCATCGTTTCGCTATGGGCGCACAGCTGATCCGTACGAAGACCTTCCGGCATCTCACGTCTGCTCGACGGTACACGCTTCGCGCACTCCGCTGTGTCAAGCGCGCTTAATCGTACCTTCTGCAGTGCGGGACTCAACTTTTCACCGAATCCTAGCGCACCGAAGCCTACTGCGTCCAGTAACCCGCCGGGGTTAGCCTGTTCCCGCCATATACAGGCAATGCAGATCGCCCCATTAGGCCACACTCTTTGGGCGAGTTCGATCAGTGCCAGGTCGTAGTACTTCTTCGATGTACGATACAGCGGATGCTTTACGATGCGTGCGATTGCCACTTGCTGTGCCATCTCATCATCATCAGCACTGCACAGATCGGTGTCGCCTAGACGTACGGTATCGGGAGCAATTCTAGCTCACAGGATAAAAAAAAGTTCATTGCTTCCCCCATTTGCGCCATTCCATCCACTTACTGATTGGTATCTACCGCACAATGTGCCGCCGTCAGGACAAAACTCCAAGTAATTAGGCTACCTCCGCAAAGATAATCAATGCGCTCTTCGGACCGGGTCCATCCGATGGCAGCCATGTGTTGAAACTCCCCTTGAAACGCACGTTCTCCACCGTACGCTTGTATGACAGCATATTCATGTTTTTTGAACGGAAAACGCGCGGCACAGTCTGTAATGATGTACGAGAGCGTTATATCCAGCGACGTCTATGGCGACTCTGCTAGATATTCACCGTCGAAGCTTCTCCCTACGGTATAGTTCGCGGGTGGATGGTCCAAAAACTCCTGACCTCGCGCTATGCTCGCGAGCAGCAACACTGCCTGCAATAGCACGATCATTTTATTGGCGCACACTCAACGACCGTTCCGGGCGGGATGAAGATCTTCCCTACACTAACGTGCTGCTTACATCAATGTCATCACACTTGCCTTGATTCGCGTCCGCACCGTTACGTTCGCAGCCACGCCAATGAACCGGTTCTCGAAACTGGTATGAGAGCATTGTTTATTTATTTTTTTTGTTTTTGATCGAAACTGTCTGACGGCGTGTGAAAACCCGATTTGGTCGTCTTGAGTCACATACAAACACACACACACTCCTATGTAAACCTTATCTAGACTGAGAATTAATCTCTCTGCTCTGTGTTGAAGCCAGGAGCTAGTCAGTAAACACAAGATAATCGTTCAACTTGCTGAACATGATCGTTTCCAACCACTGAGAGTGATGTTTGACGCTGGTGAAGATAGCATCGCTTCCACAACCGTCTGTCAAACGCGATTGAACGCCATACACCCGGTAAACGTCTTTAGTCACCTCGATCAGCACCGGACCTCCGTAGTCAACCTTAAGAAAGTAAGAGAGAGAGCAGCAAAGTGGGAATAATCCATAATGATTTTGGTCCTGGTTCTTACCTGACACTGTTCCGGCAGCAACGAAACGTTGCGACTAATACAGACGCAATCCCGGGCCTCGGAATGCTTTCCCACCGGACATTCTTGCCCACTGTGCGATTGCAGAATGAAACTTCTCGAGCCGTCGCTAGCGTCCCGTCCACGGAATGGGTTCTGCGGGATCGACGCCGCCAGCTGGAACGTCAAGCCGCTTGGCGAGCTCTCGCTCTGGTCCACCCACGGGCAAATCGGTTGCGTCACGTCCAGATTCGCATATTTGCTCAATTTAAGCAACGCTATATCGAACGCTGCCTCATTCCGCTCGTACTGGGGATGCACAAACACCGTCTCGATCGGGGCGCGATCACTTTTGGCGTCGAATGCAACAAACTTCGGCGGGCCTTTGGCGGACATCACGCAGCGGGCGGACGTTAGCACGTACTGGAAATCGATCAAAAGTCCACCACACTGATAGAAGTCCGTTTCGTCTTCCTTCCACAGCAAGCCGAAGCGATTTTTAGGAAATCGCTGCTTAATCTGTGCCGATATGGCAGGGTTCACTTTACGTCCGCAAGCGGCGCTATCGGTGCAGACTGGAAAAACAGTAAAGTGGGACGTTAAAGTCGGCTCGGTATGATGTGCGATGCTCAAACTTACCACTGTTGTTGAGCGGCTGGTTGACTTCCTGGGCGATCCAATCCAGATACGAACTGATCCTGGTGTAGACACCCGTCGAGCCCTCGGTACAGGGAGTGCCGAACGAAACGACTCCCACCACAAACGGGAAAACGTTGCCAAACACGTCGTGCAGGTTCACCTGCAGCGGTCCACCCGAGTCACCCTCGCAGGTGTCCATCGTTTCGCTGTGGGCACACAGCTGATCCTCGCGCAACCCTTCCGGCATCTGACGTCTGCTCGTCGGTATACGTTGTGCGCATTCCGCCAGACTGAGCTCCCGAAGCTGCACCTTCTGCAGCGTGGGGCTTAACCGTTCCCCGAATCCTGTCGCACCGAAGCCTACCGCTTCCATCCCTGCGTGCGGTACGCTCCGTTCACGCCACACGCACGCTGCACAGATCGCCTCGCTCACTTCGACGCTCGTCTCGAGCTTAATCAGCGCGATGTCGTAGTACTTTTTCGATTCACGATACTTCGGGTGTTTAATGAAACGCGCGATCTTCACCTGCTTCGCCAGCTCGTCATCGTCAGCACTGCCCAGGTCGGTTTCCCCCAAACGCACCGTATCGGGATGGATGCTATAAAAGCAGGGAAAAGGTTATATGAGATCATCGCTAAATCTCCACCGGAATCTTACTTTTTCGAGTCAACAGCACAGTGCGCCGCGGTAAGGACGAACTGCTGCGTTATTAAACTACCGCCACAGAGGTAATCGATCGTTCCGTCAGCCCGTGTCCATCCGATCGCGGCCATGTGTGGAAATTCACCTTGGTAGGCACGTACCCCACCAAGCACCTCGATCTGTGGAATCTTAAACGTTCGCGAAAAACGATTCGCACAGTCTGACCGTGCGTATATAGTCAATGCGACGTAAGGAGCGCTCCCGAACACGCTTACTTACCTTTGAAACCATTACCAATACTATAGTCCGGTGGTGGATCGTCGTAGAAATCTTCACAAAATCCCACCCTCAGTACGGCCAGCACGGCCGGCAGGAGAATGTTCAGATTCGCAAACATCGCTCCTCACGCTTTGGGCAGCGAAACTGCACTGAAGCTAGTACGGTCAAATTTTGATTCATTCGTGACTGTTCAAGATAGACATTGGGCGAACAAACCGGTTCGGTGGGGAGGTGTCTCCGCATCGAGAGTTTTTCGCGTCCAGAGTGCATACTGCTAAACTCTACGCCCGTCCGGCGCTAGAACCTTGCTACTTCGTTCTTCTCCGCTCGGCTCCACAGCAGCAATCCTTTATCTTGCAGTTGAATGTTAATTATGAACCGAAATAGGCACGCTTATCGCCACCGATCGACGGTAATTGCGTGCAGCAATTCATGTTCATCAAATGCTCACCATTCCAGTTCCACGGTTCACCCAATCAATCCATTATCAGAGCCGTAAGATGATACGCAGCAGCGCTGAAGAACCAGCGCAAGACGGAAGAGAACCAGGAACCGACCGGCCGGAGATTAGTCAACCGTCAGCTGGGATGTGAACGTGCGGTCGCTTATCTTCGAGACTGCGCCGCCTGGCCATGCTGGGATCAAGAAGCTAAACAATTTACGGCAAAATCAACAGCTCACTGTCCGCGGCTTGCCGGGCCGGGTATCAGTCGCTCGCGAGTGCTTCCGACAATCGCAACTGCCCGGCTTCCATAACAACTGCCCGGAGTGAAACTGGGCAATCTGTTCAGTGCCGCGTTCACAAAATGTGCCCCGAACGGCTGTAGTGCCAAAGTGGACGTTCTAGCAAAGTGTCCTGCAAGTGTCCGCCCGCTGCAAGCAACCGAGACGTAAGGCGCAATGGCCAAGGAAGAAGGGATCAGTGCTAGGACCACGCTGTGGTTTCTCGTGTTTGTCGGCTTCGCCGTGAACTACATGATACGCATCAACACAAACATCACGATCGTGGCCATGATCAGGCAGTCGGAGGCAGAATTTGTGGGCGAGGAGAAGGTGGACTATGCCTGCTACGTTTCGGCAGAAAACAGCTCCACTAGGGCGGATCTAGCATCAAGCAACCGCCCAGCCAGCTTGCTGCGTTCGCGTGAAGGTCGTATCGTCTCCCCGGAACAGATGCTGCTGGCGCTCCTCAGCGTAAGTTGGTCCCAAGTTGGTCTTCGAGCGCAAACGTGGCCACAAAAAAAAGGGCTCGTCATGCTGCCGTGCAAAGAGAAATTGCACCCGATGAGGGATATCACCAGATATGACGCCGTATCCGACCATCAGATAAATCCCGCCGGAGATAAACACAGTTCCGCTTCGTGTGCACTGGAATCTCCACTAATACCCGGCACGATCGTAAATGTCACCGGTTGTTATATGGTGGAAGCTTAATCCACTGTTCAGTATGCGTCTTAATACCCGTACCCGAAGCCCGCGATCACTCGCACTTGACCTTCTCCAACCTTTCCCGCTGGGTACAACCCCTTGAAATGACACCGCCCAATCTGACCTAAAAAATGACCCTTAAATTTCATGCCAATTGACTCCGCAATTCATTAGTGTGGCGTTGTTTGATAATGGCCGCTCGTACGGTAGCGTGCCGCCGGAACGGTCGTTAATCAACGCGGACGCGCTCTAATCAAAATTTGCTCAAATAGCAGCCGGCTTCACTTAAGCGGCGATCATCTGTTCCGGTGGCGTACCGATGCGTGCTCGGTAATCACGTTGTGTTCCCTCTTCATCCGACAGCTGGACCCACAGAAGGAGGGCTTCGAGTGGAACGACTACCAGCAGGGTCTGATTTTGGGTGCGTTCTACTGGCTGCACTGGATCACCCAGATACCGGGCGGCATACTGGCGCGCCGCTATGGGACGAAGCTGGTGTTCGGGGCGAGCAATGTGATCGGCTGCTGGATGTGCTTCCTGATGCCGATCGCCTCCTACTGGGACTACCGGGTGCTCGTTGTTCTGCGCGTTCTGCAGGGTCTCGTGTGCGTAAGTGGCCACCGATAGCGGGGCTTCCTTTTCAGTGGGCTCACCTCACCTACACCCATTCGCAGGGCTTAGCCTGGCCGGCGATGCACCACATGGCCGGCCAGTGGATTCCACCGAACGAGCGCAGCAAGTTCGTGACGGCCTACCTGGGCAGCTCGGTCGGCGTTGCGTTAAACTTCCCACTGTTTGGGTACATCATCGCGTGGTCGTCCTGGGAGTACGTGTACCACTTCTGCGGCATCTTCGGCACGGGCTGGTACCTAGCGTGGCTGTACTACGTGTACGACTCGCCGGCCGAACATCCCCGCATCCATCCGAACGAGCGCAAGTACATCGAGAGCTCGCTTGGCATTTCGGAGCGCAAGGACGCGCGGGAGGAGCAGCGCGAACATCGGACCACACCCTGGAAGCGGATCATGCTTTCCAAGGCACTTTGGATGACGATCATCGCCCAGTGGGGCGGCATCTGGGGCCTGTTCACGCTGATGACGCAGGCACCGACGTACTTCAACAACGTGCACGGTTGGAACATTGAGATGACGGGACTGCTGTCCGGCATTCCGCACCTCTGCCGGATGCTGTTCGCGTACGTGTTCTCCATCATCGGCGATCACATGCTGAAGCACGAGCTAATGTCGCGGACGGGCGTGCGCAAGATGGGCGGCACGCTGTGCTGTGTCGTGAACGGGATCTTTGTCTTCGTCCTGGCGTGCAGCGGCTGCAACTCGCTCATGGCGACCATCTTCCTCACGCTGGCAACGACCGTGCACGGCGCGGTGTCAACGGGCCCGCTCGCGAATCTCGTCGACATGAGCCCCCGGTACGCCGGCATTCTGCTCGGTATCAGTGGCATGATCAGCGTAGTGCCGGGATTCATATCGCCCATCATCGTCGGCATGCTCGGAAACGTGAGTTGCGTGGAATTGTCTACAAAGCGTCGGCGGTACACCGTAATGTTCTATCGCTATTTTTCCAACAGCACACCGTGGAGCAATGGAGAATAGTCTTTCTAATCACATCGGCAACGCTCATCATCTGTGGCCTGCTGTACATGGCGTTCGCTGACTCCACGCAGCAACCGTGGAACTCGTGTGAGGACGAGTCCAGTGCGTGCTGCAGTTTGCACGAGGAGGAACTACAAGCGCTCAAGTCATCCCCCATCCAGGATGAAAAGATGAAGACAGACCAGCAGCCGGACGACTCCGATGCACCACGCCTAAGTTCCGTTTAGCGACACAGTATTAGTGGATAGCGTTTCTCAATCATTTCTTCCCTACTTCTCCTCGTCCGGTTTCGGTGCCAAGGTTGTTAATAAATGCGGACCACACAGTATCGGCGGACGTACGAGATTTTACATCTTTGCGGTGCTCTTTGGGCCGGATGTGATGCACGGCATCCCCGGAAGCGTGCTCATGCATATGCAATATGGGCGTTTGCACGCGGCATCATGCGCACGGAATCTATTATGCAATGACATAAACTACACGGGATTCTTGGCTTTGCCCTTTGCCTCGCCATCTTCGAAAAGGAATCACATGCACCCAGCGTTGTAGCTTCAGCTTCCACCGTACACCGGCACCGACCTGTGGTGTCCCCTAAGGTGTTCCAAGGGCCTGGCAGCGCAAACGAGGCCGCGTTTCTGCGTACCGTGTCGCTACCGCACAGGCACACGCAGGGCATCGCGATAAAATATTCAAACGCAGTAAAAGACACTTTTATGCCCATCATACATTGCGGAAATTTATGTTTATTTGATTTCGATAGCGTTCTCGTGGTATCGAGAGCATCGGTTGTGTCGCTTCTTGGCGACGAAGACGTTTGGGAGACGTCTTTCCGGGTTGACAACCGGTTCAAGATGGCTTCGATGTGCAGACATTGCGTTGAAATATGGCCATCTAGTGATGTGTTTATACCTTCCTTTCGGCGAAAGTGTCCCTCTCCCACTATGAATACTACCGATAAACCATCCGGCATCGGATATGCTAATGGAACTGGAAGTTAGCGTTATTTCCAGTACATCGTTTCACTTTCGAAGCCGTAGTCTACTTTCTCGCTGCTAACATCACCAGTAATGGCGAAAAATATTCAGCTTACCGTCGAGTGTGCCCGATGAAATTGATTAAATTATTGCCGCCAAAAAATATGGCGCGTACAAGTATTGACTTTGATGGGTTCTTTCCGTAATTCCCGTGTTTGCAAACGAGCCTCTTTAGGTGGAGTTTTTGCAACGTTTTTTTTCGCACAATAACAAAACGGCAACCATTAGCCATTAGCCGTTTTTATCATTTCGCACTTTCCAAATGCCGCATGCCGCCGTACGTACTTCCGCCGGCTCGTCAAAGAGGCCTACTTCGATGCGATCAAATCGTAACGAATGGTAATTTGATTGGCTGTCAAGTGCACATTAAGCCCGTCTCACTCTCGCGCTCCGTGAGTGAGACTGCAGACGTTTGTTTTCTTCGCCCGGATCAGTGTTTACTACCGAAAAAAAATGTCAAAAATACCAACAAAAAAACTGCTCGTAGCTGTAAAATTGGGTAAGCCATAAAACGTGCGGTTATGTTGGGACCGTGTCAAGGATGTTGCACGTAAAGTTGTGAAAATCCCATCCCGGCATGTTGTGAAAACTGCCACTTCACCATTCGTGTGTGTCCTGTTCCCGCTCCGTGTTGTTGGAGTGAATGTTTGTTTATACGTCTCGCAATTTATCACCTTCAAAAGTGTGTCTCATTTTTCAATACCTGTTTTTTTTGTTGTTGTTGCTGCTGTTGTTTGTTTTCCGATTCGCACACTCCCCCAGTCAGCCCCGTGCAATGTGTTTTTCCACCTCGTACGTCGTGCGGCACCAGGATCATAAAATTCCCAATCCCCCCGGGGGGAATCCGGGGCGGGGACCGCGACGCTCTTGTCGGAATCAACTCCTTCGCCGTTTTATTTCACGTATCCACACGCCAGCGGCAACTTTCGTCACGGTCCCAGGCCGGTGGAACGCATCGGAAACAACAGCCTTTTCCTAGCGCGGGGTGGCTTTTCGCAATTGGAAATGAAAAATTGAAATCCAGCTAGCTCGTACCCGGTGGTGGAACGTGTGTAAATTGATTTCCCACACGCCGGCAACCATCGCCTACCACGGACGGTGGAGCGACTTTTGTTTATTTTTATTGTTAAAGCAAGCTAACACAACTCACGACTCACTTCTTGCCGAAGGGGGTGAGGTTTTTTTTCTGCCAAGCCGCCGGTTTTGTTGGTGTTTATGATTAGGGATGTGTTTGATTGGAAGTTAGTGTGATTGGATGAGAGTTGACGTTCGCAAATTCGTTGATAAAGCGAAGAAATACCACTGCATCTTTTCAAATCGGAGAAAAAAAAAAGAACCTGAAACAACCTGTTGTCAATTCGCACATTCGCCCAAATCGCTCGGTCACACCCACACCCACGCGCTGGTACTCGCAAATTTCATGAAAAACAAACCCCATCTTCGCGGTACCAACGATGCTTCCTAACTTTTCGCACCGTGTTCATACGTTGTGCTCAAATATTTATACCGCATCCAACCGGATAAAAACAGGTGAAGGCGATGAGTAAGTGTAAAACTTTCCCGAAAAACTCATCCTCCATCATCAAGGACAGGTCGTCCCGTGCAAACAGCTGCACGACCCGCAAAAAGACTCGAAAACTTTTATTTTAAATGTAATATGTTAAAAAGGACATTTTTCAAAACTCCCGTGAGAGACATTTATTTGCTTATAATGTAAGTAAATGTTTTTTTGCGCGCGTATGTTGGGTTTCAGTTACGAACAGCTATAGCAGCAAGATCTGACGTGAAGTGAGCTGTTATCCGGTTGGAGCGTCCGAAGGTATCTCAGTAGTCCGTGTTACTTCCCACGGTTAAAGCTCTTTGCTTGCCAAACCCTTTTTCCTTTTATTTTTTGAAGGGGTGCGTGGCGTGAGGGAGAGTGTGAGCAAAGGAAGGATGCAATTTCCTACTCCCCGGCAGATATGGAACACATGCTCGGTCTACCTGACGGCTACCATGAACATGTTCTAAACAAACTGTGCTAAAGGTACCACACACACACTCACACCTTTTCCATTTGTGAACCTTTTACTGGTCCAGTTTTCCTTTAAACCCCACCCCCCCCAATCCCTCCCTTAGTACACACCCTTTCGAAAGCATAGTCGAGCATAAAAACCACACCGCTTTGGTCGAGAGTTTGGGACGCTGTTTTTGTCACATTCCGTCGATAATTTAGGTAGCTGTCATGCATCGTTTCGGACACATGTCTAGAAATAGGAATAGATAAAA
>JXXA01018836.1:0-20711 GCA_000956255.1 Anopheles punctulatus
ACTACCAAGGTAGCACCGCATTAGAAATAATGGCGCCATTTTAAACTGACACCGCGAGGAACATTCAAAGAAGACGTAGACGTAGAAAAAAGTACACTAAAACAGGCTCGTACAACCGCAACAACCACACAGTGCTGATGCTCCAGACCGGGGTGCAGCCGCTAGGCGAAAGAACCGTCGCACGCTAATGATAGCCATAATACAAGCCCGGTAATAATGCACTTTTGCTACTGAAAAATCGATCACCATGGTGCGTGTATTTCACCGGATGCACTATCATTCAAAAACTGCAGCAAAATCAATTTACTGCACACTCAAATCACATCTACTGTTCTGCTCCGATCAATCGGAAAATTATTGTAATGGTCCGAGAGCGTGTGGACGCTGCATAATGTCATTCCCATAACCTCTTTTTACAGCCTGAAGCCTCGCTCATACGGTGCAAGAGATGAAAATGTTCATATCCATAGTGAAGTTAGACGGCATGAGTAACTGGGGCCCAGCCGTTAGTTGCGAGGCGTGAACTTCCCCCTCCCAAAGGCTTCATTCGTGTAACAGGGCTTGGGGAAACCGAAGGCAGTGTTTGCTAGTTTGATGCAATTTACGCCAACACATCCCCAACACCTCCATCAGGCGCTTGTCTCACAGTTCAAGGTACTCAAGGTACGGTCATTTGCACCGGAACACACCGACGGGTGTGTAAGTTTGCGGCAGGCGCATGGATTGGATAAATCAATCATGCAACAGGCCACATCACACACTGGCTAACAGCACTCATAACTTCCTTCCCCCTTTGAAGCAGTGGAGAGTACATACCACACACAGGAACCTCAGGCGATGAGGTTATGTGTCTATTGGAACGGTGGTTATCAGACGGTCAGCACACGCACTGTGACTTGGGCTGCGCTATCGTGGAGTTATATGATATACGCTCAAACCAGCCTGCCTCTCCTGAGGTTTCATTTAAGCCATTGAGTTGAAATGCAAGCGCGGGACGGTGTTGGCACACCGTTAGAAGGCTGGTGTGTCACACAGAGCATATTTGTCCATCCGGTAGCGCTTCTTCACTCGTTAGACTTTTGAAAACCACACCACACGTCCGCAAATCTAGGTCATGGTACATACGGGAAGTTGACCGATTGGGAGATCAAATAAAACGCACACTTCGCCATAGCGGCGCGATTGCTGTTTCGTGCCATCACAGAACCCTTTCCAGCCACCCATTTTAATGGGCTCGTTTGCAATTCATTACAATGAGAGGTGTCAATTCGGCAACGATGATGCCATAAGCAGACCAGAGCGTGCGCGCGCGCTCGAATTCCCACACTATTCCATGTCTGAAACACGACTCGTATTTCAGTTGTGCAAAATCCGAACGCAATTCGGATAATATCTGTAACAACACAAGCAGTAGATTCTTTTTTTTTAAAAAGTCTACTAATGGGGTTACATCTTATTGCATAATTTCATTTTTTTCTAAATAAAAAAAATCTCATGGTCAAGGTTACTCTCATTTGACATGAATTTGACATTCATTACGAAATTTGACACCTAACCTAATCTGACAGGTGAATGAGGAGGGGAACATTCGATCCTAAAGTGCTTTGACCACACGAAAAATCATGGTGTTAAATAATACGGTCACCAAATGCTCTGCCAGGCAAGGCCCGTATGCAATAGAGCCTGGCACTCAGTGTTGTAGAAATATCGAAAGCTTGTTGATTTCTTCACCTTCCGGTCCAGTACGATGCCGCAATGTACATAAATTTGGTGTTAAAAACGTTGCTTCCGCTTGAGAAGTGACCTAAAAATTTGGCATGAATATTTCAAAAGCCCCAAAACGGTTCACCAACATTCCGCGATTTCAGCAATCGCTCAAAACCCATAAGCATTCATTAATATTCAATTGCATTCTAAATGAGCATTAGTACCGACTTGTCCGCCCCCAGCGACAATCAAAGAGGGAGTATGTATGTGTGTTGTGTGAATTTTAAATCACAGCTCGTAGGCTTCAGATCATAAGCTCATAGAATTTATCGCATAAGTAAACGCATTATAAGCAAGTGCTAAAAAAAACATTCTAGCCATTTAGCAGTCATAATGGACGGGGACTCCAAAATTTCAAACCCTTAGCTTTCCATTGGATGCGACAGGACTAAAGGACACCGCATGCAGAGAACAAACCACTGGGAAAACCGGAAACGTATGCCACATGACTCTCATCGTGCAGTATGAGGGATTGCTGAGCACACGCTTATTAGAGGTGCACAAGCTTGGATCGTATCCAACGCGCGGCACACCAACCAAAACCACTATGTTTATGATTTATGCATTCACATATCTGATCTGCGTGTGGGATTGTGGATCGAAGCTCGGGGAGTACACGACAATTGCTCACGCGAGAGCTTGTGATCTAAGCGTCGCATCGCTATAATGACCAAAGCGCTACCACGCCTAATCCCTTCGCCTCCTAAATCCCTTTACACTTCCATCTGCTGTCGTTGAACCCGAACCAGTCAATGTCTAGACCAAGGTGTGTTCGGACGCCAAAAGACCATTCACTATTGCCATGATCCTGAAAAGCAATGCGCTCTCGCCCGAGAGCAGTGCACCTGGCCACATCATCAAGTCACGCACACTAATTTCTGTTGTACTAATCCACCCTCACCGAAGGTCATTATGGTGGTGGTGGTGGACGACGGTCGTGGACCTTCTGGTTCCGTTCAAACGCGCACCTGGCGGTGCCAATCGTTGGGCCCAAAATGTGGATATGTGAAAATAAACGACCAATACACCTCTCTCTTCCCGGTGGAAGTGTTTGCCCCTGCCACAAGGAAGGGTCATTGCCAATGTCTTCTCACACTCGCCGTTCGTTCTTCGTTGGAAAGTTTAATTTCATTAGGTACCGGATGGCGTCAGAGAGGTTTTCATGGTGGTTGGTTTTGGGGTGGACTGCTTCCACCCGCATACAATAGGCCCCCGCCAAAGCGGTGTGCCAAATGCGGCATCTTGTCTCAAGTGTGTGTCCTCAAGAAAGATGGCAACATCATCCCACACACTGCGCGCACACCACAAATTGATCGCGAATGAGAATTTTTGCCAGAAGCGAAGGAAACCAGCAAACTCAGGGCCGTTCGCCCTGTTTGGTACCGGTAGACACTAAATTTCGGGTCCGAGCTATGGGTCAGTACACTCCACCCGTTTGGCTAGATCAAAACCAACCGAGGCATGAAGCTGAAGTGAAGTTATTAATCGATTGCATTCTGGTTGGGTTACGTACATTACTTTACGGCCATTTTAATCACAGCCGTATCGCGTCATCTTTGGAAGTCTGGCGGAAGGTGTACTTCCCCAGCGGCAAACAGGTTTACAGGAAAAAGTTCAATGATTCTCGCCGCGCGCTATGATGCGACGGTTAAATTGCTTTGAAAAATCCAAAGCATCCCCACAAAGAGTGTTCTTTTACGCTTGAAATAGTTGAAAGAATCCCCCCACAACAGTCTCATCCGTGAACAAAGATCAATGTTCCCGGTAAGGAAGCGTGACAAAACGGGAACATAAGCCCGGGCTTGGATATGCGTGGAGGAGACGGCCTATGTCTGTCAGCCGTTCTGCTCTCATCAGTCGACGTCTGTGCGCCCCTGTGGGGGTGGTGTGTTGTCCAACGGGTGAGAGATCGGCTCGAGTCTGCCCCGCTCAAACGGTCGTGAGTAATATCGTCGATGACTCATACCTATGAGGGGAGACGATTGTTGGGCGATCGAAGATCGCCGGTGAAATCGGATCAGTTTGAAATTCGTATGGAAATACATAAGTTGTCTGGTAAATCCATGCGTATAAAACTGTACCGATTCAGGATGACCTAAATGAACAATCGCTAATGAATGTCGATGACTCATAAATTAAGATTCACTCATCTTAATGAACTCTTGAATCTGTACAATTACTTGTTCTATAAGAGTAACAGATTCAAGATCATATTAAAAGACCTGACACAACCTGACGCAACTTCACACAATACTCGTCGTGACCTTACCCTATATTCTCTTGCATCCTAAACCGCGCCACCGCGGACATAATGATGACAATTAACCAAATGAAAAGATCGATACCTAATGCGGAGTCGCTCTACACAAAGCGAAGAGAGAAATTAAGGAAACCGTGAAAAACGTTCGCTTGAACGGCCCATAACGAAATAAATCAATTTTCCAAGGCGGAATAATCGTAATCCGCGCTAAGACCTTTCTCTACGCGCCACGTAAGACTTGTGTCGGCACGTGTTCGACCAGACTTTAGGCCCACAAACTCACACGGGGAATAGGTGATTGTCTATTGTGAGGTTTGTGGTCTACACTGACACCGGGGTGCTCCCAAACCTAACCACCAATCATCCGAGGGAGGCGGAGCACCAAATACTACCAAACACTCTCGGGGCACACGGAGGAGACACACACACACAAGTCGTCGTAGTTATTGGTCATTAAAAATCAGCGGACGCGCGTTTGGCGGCGATTATATCTCGATCACATAGGTAGCCGCCAATACTTTCCTCGTGAAGAATCGAAGCAAGAGGCGCACGGTTTCACCACTGTACGTCAGAGGCGGCCAAGCAACACACCGAATAGAGACTTCAACAACTCGATCATCTCTGCCTCCTTCGCCCGAAATCGGGTGGCCGTTTCGGAGGGAAACAGGCTTACCCATGTGTGCTTGGGGACGCACACAACGTAATGAAAGCGAAAACGAGAACAAACTGCCATGACGAAACGTAAAGGAGCGGCCAACCGAACGCAAGCGAAGAAAAATGAGCGATTATTATTGGGCAGCATAATGTGCTGTTACATATTTTACCACGCAGGCGGCTCGCGCTCTTCAAATTGTATGTTGGTTGCGGAGACGCTGGGAAGCGTGCTGCAATCTAATTGAGGAGGCGCCTGCTGTACACCCCGGTAGATCGAATTAGGAAAACGCTTGTGAAAGAGTATACGCCCTACCTGTCTTAACTGTTCAACAACAATGCAACCAAAAGTGAATCTTCCAATCCAGCACGCAAGAGAGTTTTTTCAACAGTTTTTTCACTACTAACTTCACTTATCTATACTTCTAGAGCCTACGATAATCCTACCAACAACTAACTATACATGTTGACTTAGTGTCATAATTCTATTCGCGATTGCAAATTGCCAGCTAATGCTACTAATTCTCGGCAAAGACTTCCGCAAAACTTTCCACCCCACGCTGTGGACCACACTCACTTGCACCGTGGACACTGACTCCCTCATTCACCCCACGATGTACCTCGTTGTTGGCGTCTGGTCCGATAAGTGAATACAAAAATTAAACATAATTGGATAAAAGTGTTACCGGAGCCACCGTACCGTGTCCCGGGCTCCGGAGCATGCAGAGAGTGAAACAAGTGGTACACCACCAAAGGATATTGCTCGCAAGTTCCGCGCGCGTGTGTTTGAATAATCCATCGAGTCGAGCGAGGTGCACACTTGACTATACCTTCAGAGAGTGCGCACATTTCAGCAGACCCGACCAGCCCAAGAACCGGTGATGATGTAAGCGGGAACGTTTTAACGCCGGATGCTTGGCGTCCTCGCTTCCGTGCGTACCACCGCTTAGACCAAACGCTGGCGGGAGTTGTTATGGCGCGATGGCTATAGTTGCTCACCAAAGTTTGTCTTTTGTTCACTGCTGCTAACCAAAAACTTCAAAGTTGGGATACTCTCCTACTTGCTTTGCTTTGTAACCACCGGGAGAAGTTGCAACAGTGCTCTGGTGATATTAATCAGACTTCGCCCAACCGACGGCCAACAACTATGTACACACTTTTTATACTTCTATAACATTCGTAACGATCCTGTAGGACGACACGGGTTACGTCGCTCATTACGAAAAAGGGTTTTCCAAGGCGCGTTGTTCTACATTCTAAGGTGCTTTTGTGCGCTGTGTGTTGCCAACCTCTTCTGTAACGTGGTTGACAAGTCTATTTCCAGTACGACCTTCCGCAAGGTACGGACTAGAAACCTAGGTATGGCTATGGTATGGTTTGTAAACGGTTACACTAGAACTACTCCCGCGTGCGTTTAATCCTCAGTACATACACTTTGAAGTTTGCAAATGAGACGACAGATTACTCCCGCCGTTGTTGCTGCTGCTCGGAGCCATTTTCGTTCTTTGAACGCCGCCCTGAAGCATGTTGTGTGCGTGGACAAGAAACCGGTGAGAGGAGGCCTTTCAAACAGCAGTATCGTTTGTAAGCAACAATGACGTCCCTCCGGGCGTGCGAAATTGAAAATCACTTCCTGTTTCGCCGTCACCGATACTTCCCGGGAGCGAATCGAGTCACAGTAGACCCGGCGGCGATTTGTTCCACGCTCAATCGATTTCTTCGTTCCGTTCCGAACCGAAAGCCGCACACACGCCCTCTGGCGGTAACTCTACGCTGGCACCTTTTTGACATGCCCGCCAGTTTGATTGATAAAAAAAACCTTAACAACTTTCCACCCGATGGATACGTACACGGTGTACCGAATTTATAACGATCTGGAAATGGAACGGCAATGACACCTTTAGAGCATTCGCGATTGATCTTCACCGCGTCTATGCTGGAGAAGCGTCTTTATCACATGGCCTGTTTTCTCGTTTAGCCTTATTTTTATTTCCATAGCATAGCTTACTTTTGCGCGTTTCAAATCACTTATTTCCCTATTTCTCTGTTTGAACTTCACGCTTGAATTGATTAATGCTGGAGCGGTACACTCAGTCGTAGTCGTCTGTATCAAAACCAATCTCCCTTAGCAGACCAAATGAGCAAAAACATGCTCAACATTGCGACAGTCGGTCCCCTTCAAATAACGTTTCAAATAACCATCTACGGGGTTGGTTTGGGACCCACGATTGCCGTGATAACATGTAACAATACAATCAGCAGCAAAGACAAAACCAATCAAGCTAAAATTATCCAAAATGAATGCAATTGAGTGTTTCCTTTCGTTCGGACATTTTGTTGCGCCGTCATTCCATCGCGAGGGTCAAGAATTCGTTTGGAAAAAATCGTTCACGATAGACATTACCTGCCGCAGTGCGCACATTGCGTGACAGTATCAATCGAGGCTTTCGGGTTCCCGACTCGGACGAAAAGGTTTTGGCTATCATTTAAACTCATACACACACACACCGGAAATGGTGAAAGAATCGTTGATGGCGGCTCGGAAGCTTCAATCTGTCCAACGAGGAGCGCACGCTTTTGTACAACTAACCTTTTCTGTGACGATAGAGAGAGTGAAAGAGAGAACGAAAAACAAATAATTAGTTAAAATTCATTCCAGCTCTTCGGAGTGTATTTAAAAGCGTTCTGTCACGCACGATCGAGCGTGTACGTACAGTGGAAATGAAAAATGGTAGCATTCAAATTCAAAAAAGTTAAGCAGCATTTATACACTTGACCAATGGACCAAAGTAGATCATGCGTTAGTGGAATTGGAACGCAAATACATGCGTCGGAGAATGTGAAACAGATAGTAAAAGCATATAGAAATAAAAAAACCCTTCGTTCACAGGAAATGTGGGCATGAGCAGTTTGCATTCAAATCGATGTACTGTGCATTGGAAATTTATTCGATTTGACCTCACTTTTTATTTGATTGCTTAAGTTACATTCGGTGACTGAAAAAGCCAAGCACTAATAAAAATTCAGTTAACAGTTCACCACAGGTCTCAAATCAAATGTGAATCACTTAAAACTTCATGACCCATCACATCATCTATTACATGCCTTTTAGAGTGCGAAAAACGAATATCGCAAGAGTCCAATAGACCACTCAGCAATCCATTACCATTACAGTCGGATTAACGCGCCTCAGCACACGCGCAAAGATCAAGATCAAGATCTCATTGCCTAACGATGCCGCTGCTGCTCCACACTCATCACCTCTTCCATTTATAATAATTACACTAACATATTACCCCGCAACAAGGTGGCAGATGGACCCATCACCAACCATCTGGGTCGTCACAAAGCGCACCAAGGCGACAACACTTTTCGTAGAACAGCCGCGAGAACCACGGCGTTCTCAATTCGCAGCTCCAATTTATCTACCCTGTAAACCGCCCCAAACATCTTACTCCGTGCGAAGCTGGGATAGTACTTATCGTGCGAGGTAATTGTCTTGTGAAAACAGTACCACGGTTGAAGATGGTACCCCCATCGGTGCTTCAAGCTTCAAAAGAAGCAAAGTTGTCGGAGGGCACTGCTAATTTGGTGTAAATTGTTTGTACTTCCTCCACGCCTAGAGTACCATGACTTCTTGTCGGCAGGTAGGTAGGTGCTGAGGGCTGAGAATAATTGTATGCAACACAAAATATCAACAGAAGATCGCGTTTCGTTCCTATCCCAATGCTAGAAGAGATTGTCCTCCACACAAAGTGGACCAACTCTCATTTTCGTAGCTTTTTGACCAATAGAACACCTGGTCAAGTACAGGCCAATGATACTCATCTTCGATAAGTTAAGTACAACCAAAAGCAATCCAGACGCTAGGAGGCCTTTGGGTGTGAGCGTTGGTAGTCACCTTCAAGGTTTCTCCAACTGAACACCTCACGCTGCATGGCATGGCGCCTATACAAGGTCTAACGCACCTGGTGTTGAGTAAATAAACAATTTTATCTAAATGAACTCCTTCACTCTACGTTCGTCAACCGATCACCTATTGCAAACGAGATAACATCCGCTTTGACCGCAGCACCGCGGAAAAAAACACTTTTCACACTCGTCTCAGTGAGGTATTTCCGAGTCACTTCACAACACGAGCGCACAGAAGGTGAGCATCCCGAACGAATATCGATCATCACCCATAATTATGAAATCGAAAGTTCACTTCCTGATGGCCGTGAGTAAAGAAGAAGATATCACATTCCATTCACTTTCCAAGGGGTCTTTACATGATATAAAGCCCTTTTTCGGGGAGAGATTTATCAGACTTTGCTAGCCTATTTTTTGCGTCATTTTGATTCCTCGCGTTTCTTACGATTCAAAATCCTTTTTCAACCACTTCATCACGTGCTTCCTGCGCTGAATCTTATCTTTCGCACAGCACACCTCTTTCTTCCGATTCGGGAAGAGATAAATAAAAAAGCACACAGCCGCGGAGCACACGAGACCGGTGAAAACTTAATTAACATTTTGATATCTTTTTAATTGATACGAGCTTCCTTCGCCGAAACTCGCGCACTCGGTCGCGGTTCGGGTTCGATGACCGGAAGGAAAAGCGAATGAGCGAGACCGGGAAGATCTCCGGCAAATGATTTGACCACGGCAGCGTAAAGATGAAAGCACCCGATTTCTCTCGACACCACACCCGGAACACACTGGACGATCCGGTCGCCGGTGTTTGTAAATCCCTTTATTGTAGTGTCTCACTCTCCTCTCCCATACCTCAAAGAGGGACACTGATGCAAAGCAGACAAGATTCAACAGTAACCCCCCTCGCGTCGTGCCGTGTAAACCTTTATCCTGCACTTTATCCTAATAAACTCTTCGACCCCTTGTGCCATGTATCTCTAACACTCGCTAACGAGAGAAACGCCCAACTGCAGTAACTAATTAATTTCCCTCTGGTTCGTCCCCAGGTCCAATAAAACGTACACGCCCATGTGTCCATCGTTAGCAGAACGTTTTTCTTGTTCCAATATTTACAATCCGTCCAAATTGCACCGCCGGACACTAGAGTCGACATTTCACACATGTGTACACTGGTACCGCTCCAAACTACGTTTGCATGGGATACGGAACCTCCACTAAACTGTGGTTGAGTGCACACAGATATCCCCCGGGGCTGCTTAGCAATAGCCTCGCGGTCAATGGGGCCATTACAGCGATCACTTCTTCACCAGCTTGATCGAACATGAGTGGAGAGACCTTTCTTCCTATCTCTCTCTTTTTTGTGTGTGTGACTGATGCTGTGCAACCACAACACTGATCGATAATATATGATTTTATTGTACCCCGGAGCAATAAAACCATTTTCTCTGCGTTGGAAACGGATTAATTTTTCACAGGTTTCACAGGGTGCCATAAGATTTATTTTTCCCACACCATGGAGAGAGTAAGCAATAAATCTGCATGTTCCTGCCTTTGTTAGTAACTTACTCTACTAGCAATGTGAACACTTGAAGTACAGATATGTTAATATTGAAACGTTTCCAAATACGCTTACCCGATATAGGGTTACAGAATTGATCGCTTTAAACAATTACGATTACTAACTGAAAAGTACGCATGAAAATCAGATCTTTCTGGTACGTAAAGTCCTCAATTGTCCCCGTTTTGTGAATGCCCATCAATCTCACTCTCTCCCTCTCTCTCTTTCTAGGAAACCTTTTTGCATAATCCAATGGCCTCCATTACGTAACGCGCCCGTTACACGTGGCCGAACTTCGAATGGCCATCAGACGCATCATCCTTCGTAGGCTTGCTCATTATTCTTCCTTCCTTCGATGCAAATGATTGACGACCGGCATGTAGGAGAGTGACAGAGGCGGGACAAAGTGCGCAAAACTTCTGGTGCATACGAACGAAGCAGAGCAAAGACGACGACGGTGACAGGTCCGGTGGGTTAAAAGGGACTAGAGGGATCCCAAAATGTGGGCGATCCGAAGTCTCTATTTTAAGACGGTATCGCCTTCTCCTCCGCTTAGAGTCCAAATACGGGACGCCGCCGTTGGCGAATTAAATCATCTTCCATTTTTAAAACCTGCATAAAGTGTTGATGAAATCGACGTAATCTCCTAAGGTACAATACACCCCGACACATCGCACGTCATCCTCTTTAGTTTTATATTCAGCTAACTTCTTCTACTTCACTGCAACGAAAAGTTTGACAGAGCATAATTGAAATATCGATGTCTCTGCGAGTCGGACTTCGCTGCTGGAGTCAGTCGCTTTCGATAAACTAGATCATATTTCTTGCACGCGGGAGGTGGCATCAGCTTACTGAATCGGCATCGGTTACTGTATCGATCGTGCACAACCCGATTCACATAGATCATTGGGATTAGAGAGATATAATTAACCCAACTTTTTTATTCGGAATCTTTGTGTGCTAGTACTCGGGTTCGCTGCTCAACAGACATATGTGTACAAAGTATTTCTGACGAATGACATAATTCAAATGATCGATATCAACCAGAGCGATATGATGTAATGGACAGTTGTCTGTGCGGCTTCTTGTTGTTACGCTTTTATTATTTGCTGCATGCCGCCATGGTTTGCGCGACCCTATTTGCTCACAGAAGAACTAAAAGCGCGATCGAAAGCTCCAGCGGTGTGAAGGCTGAAGTCATGCAGTTTTTGCCCATTACAATCCATCATAAAAATGGAAAAGCTATTGGGCAATCAAATCTACTCCGCCCGGCTCGTTCTGTACTTTGATTTACGGTGTACTGGTTTTTAACGCAAAGCACAGCGACATGGAAAAAAAAACTTCATAAAGCGGCACACTTTAAAGTACATCATTCAGCGACTGGCGGTAGAAGAACGAGAAGAAACTCGCTATGAAAACTTCCTTTTTTTTCCTTGTACTGGGATCGACAGGGTATAATTAAATCACAAACTTGTACTGAAGATGAACTACTTAAAATTTAAACGTCTCCTGTTTGTTTAAAAAAAAACATTCATACCTATCATTCAGCAGAGATTATACCCCTTTTGAGCAAAATACATTACACCGCACACGTAACGGTCAGCATTTGACTCCAGGAAGATATGTTCCGGCTGCGTCTTCTCGCACATCCATCACCCGAGAGAAACTAGCCTATAAAGCACAGGGAAGGAAACCTCCCCTTCTGCACGTGGTGTGCACGTTAATAAAAACATGAAAGCATCGACGAAACGATCCACCCCACGAAATCATCCGTAGATGGCAGATCCCGTGAGCTCCATTTTACGACCACGCCTTGCGACATCTACGTGTATGTCCGTGCCTGAGAAATGTCGTTCGTACACACGTTTCGGGAGAAGGTTTCTTCAACGGGCACCTTCACCGTCCGTTCCGTCCGTCACAGTGACCCCGCCGTCTTCAAGAGCAAGGCATCTGCAACGCACGGTGATACGGTGGACCCAAGACCCGGCCAGTAGTTCGGTGAAAGTTTTTCGTTGCATATATGAGAGTTGTGAAAAAAGGCACAAAACAGACTCGACGGACGAACGAACCTCCTTCTCGTTTTTCTACGCACTGTCCATAACAACTTTGGGCTATAACTTTACGAGAGAATGTAGCGCACGGTAACTGCATTGGCTTGGTCTCCAATATCGAGCAACAGCATCAGGCATCAGTCAACAACGTTTCCAAGGGTTTGACCACCCTAGATGCTGGCGATCACTTCACTTGCGTCCGAGGTATCTTACTTCCTTCTAAAAAGCTTTAAGCCCGGAGGTATCGGTCTTCCTCGAGGAGAAGAGGGTTTATGAAATAATTGTGTAAACAAAGCTGACCCATATTTCCTGTACTGACCCACCCATCGTCGTCTCACCCACTGCTCGCACGAAGTTGACATACTACTCCAATTATACCTTTTCACCTCACGCAGGTGACGACGACGACGCCTAAAAACCCGAAAGGGCCACCCCAAGCTGAAAGATTAATGGGACCGCCGCGTCCTACGCGCTCGTCATGTCGGGTTTTTTTTACGACATTCTATTGTATAGCCCAACGGAAAGCGTAGGAATGAAACGAAAGCAAGCGATCCATTTCATCCGTATGATATGCGTGTGAAGAAAGACCCCACTTTGGAGTCTGGAAACAATCGTTTAGATCGGCTCCGATTAGATTCGTCTTCACGGTTACGGAACTGTCATAGACCCAGCAGATAATGTTTGTCCAACCAAACCTCTTAAAGCTCACCGCTAAAACCAACACTAGACACTGACACACTTGGCTTTATACGTTCCGGAGAGGTTAATGATTTACAGCAGCAACGCTTTTGGCGAAGAGCGGTGGTTCTCCACAAATTAATTTATAGCATGTATTTGATTTCGATTTCGAACTACCCTCCTTTTTTGCAGACAAATGAGATAAGTGCGTAAAATAGAAATTTACTCATTTACCTCCCTTTACGACTGGGGTATTTCATTTCCATCCGCAACCTCTACACTTAATCACGCGGAGAGATCCACCGTATAAAAGGAGGACCTTTTGTATCACGAACATTAATCTTCTAATCATTGAACACATTGCTTTTTTACGGTTCCGATTTGAGTTACCAAACACGCGGCGATGGTGGTTTTGTGTGCAAGCTTGCGCGCGCCGATCGTAGCCTTTAATACGGGCCCTCCTTCTTCACTTCATCACGCCACCGCCCGCTTTCATTAATCATCGTAAATTGGTGCTTTCTATCGCGTATCGCGATTTATCGTCGAATAACTGCCCCTCCATACCCCGCCCTACACAGACTTGTGGCTCGGGCCGTAACCCTGTGAGTGCGTGCGTTAGAAAAGAAATTGAACTTCAAAACTACAAATGTTTTCCACATTCGATTGGCGATGTGATGTGGTGCTTTGGAAAAAAACGTGGGTCAGAAATGCAACGGGATCATAAGCTGGTTTTCGAACGGGGTTACTTTTTTGGTAACATTTCTTGACATCAATATTAACGTCCAGTCCAGTCCAGTTTATGTTCACCTTCAGCGACGATAATAAATGTAACAATTATGTGCCAATATTAATCAAGAATAGTAATTCAATTAGTTATAATCTAATGACAGGTATCAAAGCACTACAGTACAGAAAATATAACAAAATTCAATGGAAAAAATAACCCATATTCTACTACAATGAACTCTACCTATTGGATAAAACGCTTATTTTCAATCCTTCTGTCAGTCAAACACGTCATCGAGACTTCAAAAAAAGATAATTCATTCATTCTTCCCCAGTGCAGTGCAGCACTGGCCGTCACAATATAGTACCTTAACTTTAGCCGTGTCATGCGAACCTGTCACACACCAACACAGGTTGAAAAAAAAACCTACGTAATAATAATCTCCACGATTAAGAAGTGATCCCTTCTGCTCGCACCACTCAGCTCAAGCTCAGCTCCCGGAGACCCGGGCGGCGCGGGGGCACCCGAAGGCACGTATAAAAAGGTTGGTGTGACCGAGGCGATTAAATTGCGCGCGACAAAAATAGGTGTGAAGGGGAGACAAGGAGGGATAGATGGGAGGGAATAAGCATGAACCGGATTAAGCACGGGTGGCGGTGTTGTCTCGAACGCTATGATGCAACCCGAGTGCCGCCCGTCGCAGATGGGGTGAAAAAATAACAAAATGAGCAAATTGCACCCTGAGCGAGGTGGCGAGCCAAGCAGCCTCACAGCAACTGCACCGAATGCCGTGAGCGTCTTGAAATCGGCGTTGAGCAACAAGCGCATGAAGGTGAGATATGTATTGATAAGTCTCTAGAAGCAATGAAGACTGCTAATGATTGCAAAGCAATAAAAATAAAATATCAATAAATAAAAAACAATCCAAAAATGTTAGTCATAATATTTAAATCTCAAAATATGAACTTGATAATACGTTTATACTGATATAACTACCTCTGCTCATAAACTTAGTTAGCTAGTTACTACTTTTATTAATATTTTATAGTCTACCCTCTCTTGATTTGCTCAGATTATACTTCTTCCTCGAAACTTTTAAACCTGTTTCGACAACAATTCGGTTGACGCTGCGCGCACACGCTTCATAGAAACTACCAATTTCTTATTAGTGTACCCGAAGCGCTACCGCAACGCAAGACCATCTTGCTGTTAGGCTTGATCGAAGGCTTGTTTCGCTCGCTGCTTACATTTAGTGGGGTGGACGTCTAGGAGCTGCCAACGGCGCCGTTGCGGCAACTCGCAGTAGTTCAACCCCGCCGCAACCCGCAACCCGCAATCCTAATCACAATAATGTGCGGCACGGCACCATTTTTCACAATTGTTGGCGAACCAAACGGCGGGGGGAAATAGTGAATTTATGTTGCGTGAAGTTTGATTGTCCGAAACAAAACCCACAGCAGGCAGCGCCACCGGTAAACGCCGCAGTAGCATAAAGCATGGATGACACAGATTTCGGTTTCGGTGGGCTCAATACTTGTGATGGGCCCCATATATACCTCGGGAGGTCCCGGGCATACCCCCCAGATGTGGGGACGGCACGCGATTAGTGCCTACCGTCGCGAGTCGCTAATGGCAGCCTCATGTTCACATCGCTTCTGACTAATGGCGTGTGCATTATGAGAAGTATGAACAAGAACTCGAACTTTTCACCTTCGGCACGATTTGAAGCAACAAAAAATGGTGAGGGGGCATCAAACGAATCGATAGCCTTCGACAGTTTTCAACAGTATATTTACGGTCACGTAAAGGACTGTTTTCAATATGCTCATTTTTATTAGCGAATTAATTTTTGCCTAATGTCATTCCAACAGCCCTTTCGATGAACGTTATATTCATCCGTTTTTGCCTAACGTTGTCCTTTTTAGCTCCCAAAATTAATGTTCTTTACAAAGTAGCTATACTGCCCAAAACGGGGGACAAAATCAAACCAAAACATCACCCCATTTCCAAGCGCCGGCTCGTTTCAACTTTTCGCTCCATTATGGTAAAAACGATCAGAAAAAAAGTCCGATTACAGCATCACACCCACTGTGCAAACATTTTCATCTCTTTCTCATTAAACCACCGTAAAGCACACATACTTTACCCTTGGCAAACGCGTTCGGTTTGGGTGCGGGTAGAGAGCAATTTTGTCTTCTTTTCATCATCCGATTCTGTTCGACCCTACCATAGAGCAAAAAATTTCAGCCGGCTCCATCCGGGCGGAGATGGATGATATTGTTAGAAACCTTTTCAAGGGTCTACAGCATCGCCCTGACCTGCCAGAGTCCCACCAAGCCAGAGTCCCACCAAAATCAGAACCCAAATTTTCACATCCAAACAACACGCTCTCATTCCTTTTTTAAATCGTAACTATAGGTATGTTACATTAAACATTGGGTTGAAAGCCAATTTAATCGAAAACGTCCTCAGTCAACAGTTATACAATATAATTTCCAACACAATGTGTACAACGTACAATACGCACAAAAACATTTTGAGCACATTTAGAGCACATTTTGAAAGATTTGGCAACGATATGCAGCAACATATTATGACAATAATTTTCTGACAAGTCGTGTATACTAATATGTCAATTATTTAATTATTGGCACGGATTTATTCATTATTCATCACGAAGCTTACGTCACGACCACAATTTTAATGGGTAGAATACGCTTCCTCATTGTACGAAGCGCTTCTGTCCCAGACAATGAAATGAAATACATGTAAGGGAAAACTAAATCCAGAGCGAAAAGGAGAAACGATCCTTGTCAATAGTAGCCAGTCAGCAGAGCCTGTGCCGAACTTATCACAGCAGAACGTGTATAAATAAAACACTCGCACACTCTTTCACTGCCAATGACACGCTCAATACGGTCCACTCATTTTCAAAAAGGTCAACAACGATGAAACAATGGCAGGTGAAAACAGCAAAACCAAAACCGATCGAAGTACTCCGGGGGATACACGAACACACACACACTCACACTGCGAGCTGTCAGCGACATTCTCGCTTCAATTTTTCCGCCCCAGAGGTCGCTGTCAAGGCGGCGGGAGAAGAACCGACAGGCACACATAATGTTTTTCCAATCAATTCTCCGGCCGAAACAACGGCGTTTGGGTAACAATGACGCGGGGAAAGGGAGACACAGACGAAGAATTGACATCTCCACTACACTCCACCACAACTAACACAAGACGGGGGTAGGAGCAGAGCCATAGGCATAACTAAATGGGTAAACGTTTAACGGACAAACTGACAATCGATGCGATTTGGAGGTTATGTACACAGAGCAGTCAGTGTGCTTTGCAAAAACGTTCATACGCTGGTGTAGTGTCTTCCGCCATCGAGAGGTTCGTAGCGTCAGAAGGAAGTGGGAGAGTAGGTGCATGGGATATCGTTTTTCCAATGATTTTTGTTTACCAATTGAAAGACAGATATCCGGGGGAGTCAGAGATGAGTGAGGTCCGTCATGTTTCAGTACACAGCTGCGCGCTCAGGTGCTCAGTTTCAAGCGACGCCGGTACACCCCTGGTAGTTTTCCCTGTTCCGGTCAAATGTAGTCAACCTTCAGTCGCAAGAAATCAAATGTGTTTATCGCATCATGTCTTGTTCGGTATATTTCTATTTATCTTCACAGCAATATTTTTTTAGTCTCATTTTGGCAACTCTGCACCAAAAGGGTGTCCTAAACTACAACGAGTGGCGCATCATCATCACACACGCGCTTATAGGGACAAAATGGCCCCGCAGTCTTAATTTTAGACCAAACGAAAAGGCAAAAATTTTCATACGTCGTCTATAAAAAGCGGCTTCCTCTACTTTTTCAAAGCGTGTGTTGTTGGCCGTGGTCATAATGAACATAGACATATCCTCAGCGCCTATCCCACCCTAGCTTTTTAAAACGCTTCTCCATACACCCGCGTTCGACGACATCGACATTCACCTTCTAGAGTCGTTTAGACAGTAGAACATTCGAGGCATTGCCACAAACGACGAATTGGCCGTGATATGGAAACAACCATTCGCAGGCGTGCTGTGCGGAAAAACGGTGAAAAGCGTGTGTTTGTTTTCCGCTTTACACAACGCCAAACTCCCCCCTCCTGTTCCCTCTGGGGTGCTTTCTTCTTTCTGGTTCTCGCATCGAGTTTGATCAATATTTGCTTCCGGGAACATAACATTTTTTATTCGCCCAACATCGCCACCGCTGTGTGACCCCGTTCCTGAACGGCCACAGGAGGCAGCCGGCAAAGGAGGAAAGAATGGCACAACCAAAAATTGAGTAAAAAAATGCTGCAACTGCTCTCCAGCTGGTTCTATTTCGAGCCGAGTTTTTAGTCTCAAAACGAAACACACCCCGGCTAGTGTGTTTCAGTGCTCATTTTTCTGTTTTCATGCATCTTCCGTGCATAAGAGTGCACCGTGCTACCCCCAATGCATTTCCTATGGTCAGGTCCGTTTACATCGAGAGCACCTGGAGTCATCGTCAAGGACCGCTTTGCATTCAAGGACCATATCCACTCGATGATTCACGAGAAAGTCCATCCTCGAGTGAGCGATAAATAACTGAAACCTGCTTCGCTCCTTCCACCTCTCCAACGAGCAGGACACCCAACCTAACCTAACCGCTACACGTTCCGAACAGTTTAAAGAGGGACCCCCTCGGGGTTTGAGGCCTATAAAATAGGATAACTTAAAAGTAAGGCTTCGCCCCAGTAGAAAAAAACACCGTTGCACATAAAACAGGCAAGGACCTCTCCCATATCTAATCAAGCGGAAATATTTCTGAGGCATAATTTATTAACCTAGGTTGCCTCTGCAGCTGCCACTGCCCACCGGCGACCTCGTATTCTACCGGATATCCATTGCTTCGATGGTTTTATGGAGTTCGTGGAGCGAGGCCTTGGCAGGCTTCTGAGAGGTATTTCTGCGGTACACTGTTCAAAATCAACGTCATGAATATTTGACTATTGGAAATATAAGTTATATTCTATTGATCGTGACCCTTGAGGATTCCACTAAAAAGATTTTCTATTGAATCTATCTTCTCCCGTGATATTTCTGATTCCTATTTTCGCGTTAAACTTGAGATTACTACATCTTTTGGCTATTCACATGTTCAGTACTAGCTTTACACAATGTTTAGAAGGCTACCTAAACGAAACATCCTGTATTCCGGCTTAATATCTATTCTTGTAACTTCTCTATTATTCAGTAATATTGCTCAGCAGAACTTCAGAGATGATCGCTGAACTAAAAGCCAAACTGAGCATGAAATTGACTATCCAAACAAAGAAATCCTCTCGGTCCCCAGCAATAAGTTCTACCAATGCTTGCGAAACACAGCTTTGTGAAAGTGAAACTTAGTCTTTACCTCCTACTCCTAAACTAGTCAAGCGTTGAAGGCGCTATGGCCACCAGAACACAGAACTTTATTGCACCCGAAACCAATACCTTCACCAGCGGAGGGGTACAAATTGCAACCCTACCGACGTTCGCGCGTCGATGTGGAATAATAATTGACCGTTACGCAGGCACGTCAACGGTTCGAAACACATCAAACTTGTTGAGTGAGTTCAAACCCAAACCAAACGAACGACCGTTGGCTGGCTTAAAGAGCGCGTTAACGAATACGTTCGTTTCTCACGCAGACGAAGAACATCGCCAAAACGGATGGCGTGTGATGCAAACGAAACCCCGGGCACGCTAAAAGAATCGAATCTTGACACTAACGTCCGCAACCGAAAAGAACAAAAAAAAATCGAAAGTTAAGGTCACTAGGCACCGGTAAACCGGTTTCTTTCAAACTTTGGTCTTCTTCTGGGACGCACGCACCGGGCAGCACCGGTAGGCAGAAGTCAATGAACATACACGTACACGCTGCACGCTGCTAGACGACACGAAACTTTACGACGGTACGGATTTACCTTACCGGTGTGGGTTTGGTGCGCCCAGCGAGCAAGAGTTACCCAAGTTTTCGTGCAACATCGTCCGCGGTCCGAGAGTGCTATGTATTCAAATTTTGGACTCCACACAGCTGCGTGATCGCGTAGTTAAGATCGTTACGTAAGCTGCTCAAATCGGAGCTAAGCCTAACTTGAGACCCGAAAGTCTCCCGAATGGTATAAGACCGACCGTATCTTGAAGATTACAAGAGTCTGCTTCGGTAATTAAAAGACGCTGGATTGGATTTCAGCTCCGCCGTAGCTTTCTATCCCCATTTGCTCGAAAATTCGATCCAGGTCACGTTACTTTAATTAATCTGCTTTGTAGCACCACGCCTGCTAAAAATCGTATGCCGAAACAATGCCCCTCCATTATCGCTGCATAAAACCGATGCCCCCGGTGCTGGAAGGAAGAAAGGAAAGTGGTAGGAATTTGAAAATGCCATTTACGGAATCGATCCACTGAATGCCACACGGCATCGCCACGACGCCTATTCCATACCAATAGAACGGCCCCTTCGGACGGACATCACACAATCATTTTACGCTTCATTAGCCACCGAAGCGTCCCCCGTGTGGCAATTTCGCGATGTTCGCAGTGTCTAATGCGCGCGATGGACAGAAATTTCTGCACGAATCGAGAAGAAGCGAGCCGGGCGGAGGCACGCGCACGCGGTCATCGAATTTGCCATTTGCAACTCTTCTCCCTTGGGTACACGACACACCAGCCGCAGCCGACCGTGAAGTCCTTTCACTTTGCGTTCTAATGCAAGGGCGAAGAGCAAAAGCATCCAGGTCCAACACCGCTGTGGAGGAACTTCCTCCCCAGCACACGCTGTACGAGGGTTTAAATTGCCCGGTAATTTCATGCGGATGCGAATTGATTGATTTTGTCCGGAATTGATTGAGGAACTTACGTTTCGCGTTTGTCGGATGTATCTTCCGGGCGAGATGAGCCCGTGCGGAAGAATTGGGTTATATTGAGTTTAAAAAAGGCTACAAAACAACATTGAGCTTTAAGCTGGAGGTTACACCTAGTTATAGTTGTAGAGCCAGTTTCCCCGAGGCATGTGTGTTTTGGTGCCATTAGACCATTGATGTTGCCGTCTCGAGTGTAGG
>JXXA01018838.1:0-11602 GCA_000956255.1 Anopheles punctulatus
TCAAAAACAAACATTATCCGTAAGCGAATCACTAAAATCCTATAATACACTGATCGTGACGTTCCACTAATTGCCTGCGTAACACTGGCGATTGAACTGCACGATAGAGTACCAAAACTCAGCGAAACAGTGCTCCGACCTGCCGTGGACAATTTTTCGCACTACAATTATGCCTTTTTGTGTGGGTGCGTTTTTGTGTGTGTGTGTGTGTGTGTGAGTGGTGTTTCATTCTCCGCTGAGTACTGAGTTCACATAGGCGACCACTAAAAACAACCTCTCGCCGCCTTCCAGCTCCCTTCACAAATGACACTACATAAAAAGTCAAATCACAATCAAGCTTAGATAGTGGCGAAACAGATCACGGCGTCCGTTGTCCCGGAAGGATGGCGGAGTGGAGGTTGGGATCTACACAAAACATGATAAAACCGTAACAAACATGTCCAGTTCGCTCGCTCGGACCCTGTGCCGTCTCAAATGCGCCAGGAGACCTATTCCATGCTGACCAAACACACTCACACGCTAACACACGGTCATGTTTGTTTCGAGTGTTTGTTTCCTTTCGTTTGGGAGGTTTTGTTTGTGTTGCTCTGTTTTGGTTTGGTGCCTATTTTGTTCGATTTTTCTTCCTCGCGCGTGTTTGGATGGCTCGTTTATTTGTGTTTCGTTGCAGATCGATGTTTTTTGTTGTTTGTTTTCGTTGATGTGTTGGGTTTTTCTGCAAGCTTTTGTTTTTAATCTGCCTCCCTTGTTGCTCGTCGCATCGTTCCTGGTGCACTGTCGCACCGTTTGCAGCGATCCATCACCTCGGTAAACCTCGGCCTTTGTCGCTATGGGTTCCGAACGAGAGGAGAAGGAGAGAGAGAGATAAATAGAGCTAGAGAGAGGTCCACATAAATCCGAAACGAAAAACCAAAATCGTATCGGACAGTGACACTGGAAAGTGGGATGGAGTGACAGCGCCCAGCTCCGAGGGGTTTCAATTAAAAAACTTTCCCCTTCCTTCACCCTCCCTGACACACACACACTCACAACCTTCACACCAATCGGGCAAAGGTAGCCCAAAACGAGTGGGAGGACGTTCGAGAGTGCGAAAAAGAGGGACAGTTAGGAAGGGTGAAAAAATACTGACTCCAAATTTGCATCAGCCGTCGACGTTCGGAGTGAAATCAAATTAAAATGCGCGAACATCACCATCAGCTGGCGGGTTGGATGGGGAGGGGGCGGTGAAAGTGCGGGTGAGTGGTTGTTTGGTGTACACAAATGAACGGGCCGCTTCAAGTTTTCCGGCCGAGCTGACCTGATTTTGGCGCTAACTTTGCATCCTTCCCTTTCTTCCGCGTCGGCTCTGCTCGAACTTCGGTGCACAATCCGTCCGTCTCGCTGTCACATGTTGTCGGCATTATTTGTTCTCGCCATACAGACTTGGCGCGTCTGCGGTACACCCACCACAGGGGTTGGGGGAGGGGGCACTTTTAGGTGCCGAGTTTTGCGCCGAGTGACCGATAAATGATGGCAACGGGTGCTTATGAAAAATGTCGTCAACATGGGGCCGAAAATTACGAGAAAACAAAATCACGTCACGCGATCTCGGCAGCATCGTGAGGTGCGGCGTGGTGCCCAGAAAAGTGCAATCAGTGTCAGCGTAAACGCCACTGTAATCATCAGCCGATCAAAGCCAGCAAAGGTTGCTCGAAAAAGTTGCGACCCTACCGATTATGTGAACATAATTTTTTTTAACGTCCAAAAATAACAAAAATTCACCATCGTAAATGTTGTATATTTAGTCTCCATTTATTTCGTCGATTGTAATTAATCGTAGCTTTTCATTTTTTTTATTTTTATGTTTTAAGGAGAATATATGATTCTGAAATTACTGCTGAGCAGAACTACTACATAAATAAAATTTTCAGAAATAAGTTTTTTTTTAATTCTACGCAAATTGCAAGAAAATTATTTGAAAATTAAAAAAAAAACGTCAAAAACGTTCAATATTAATAGAAAAAAAATGAGGGAAGTACAGGTGCAGGTGCAGGTTTTTCTTATAAATAATGCATATTGCTACCTAAGCACGTTAGTTACAAAGATTTCTACGGTAACTCGGTCCACCCTGGTCCGGCATTCCCGTGGGTTACTTATCAATCTCCCACGGCAACACACAGTCACCAGGACGGCAAAGTTACTCACCGCGAAAATTTCCAATTCCCTGCGACGGTGAACTTCCACGGGGTTCCCTCTAGTTACCGCACCCGTTTTGGATCGAACACACGAGAAATTGCCGACCACCGGCTGAGCTCGAGGAGTAATTGAAAAACTTCTCCCACGCTTCGCTAGACGTTTGGCCGCTTCAAACCTCAACCGGGGCACCAGTCAGTGGATGGTGGGAAGGTGGTGAGGTGCGTTCAGGTCCGGAAACGATCGCAATATTTGCGTAGTCGTCATCGTTCTTTTCCTCATCTTATCGTGGGTGGACAGTACGCCACCTCAGCCCGATACGGAAAGGGACAAACGAAAGATAATTCCGAAACTGGTTGCGGTTGCGGTGGGTATGGAAAGCGAAGAAAAACCACGGCCTGGACCGGAACCAATTTAGCAAGCTGCAGTTGCGTCCTTCCGCTCATCATCACTCGTGTCGAGCGGTATGGGCATGGTCGGCGTCTTGGTAGCACCTTTTGCGAGTGGTTCAAAGGATGCAACAGAATCGCCGAAGAAAAACGGGGAAGATTGCAATTCCCGAAAACCGCTACCATTAAGAACAAACCGACCGATGAAGAATATGCGGTCGAGTTGGTTCGAGCTGGTCGGTTGTATTGCAATTTTGTCGTTCAAGATGTCGGTATGAAAATGGAACAAACCAGAGCAAATAGTACCAAAAGAATATTTTTTATTTCATTTTTTTCCATTGATTGGCATTATTAAGCAAAATTAATGCACGATTGGTCATCAGGTCTTCATGCTTCATAGCCATTTTAATCCATTTTAATAAAATTGTATTACATTCTTCTCGATGCGGTCCGTTTTTCATAAGACAAAAGTTTTTATCGTCTATTATTGCTTCCGGATCTCGCTAGCATAACGTGTAATATTCACCACATCAAAAATCCAATATCGGAAACTATCAGCACATCAGGCTATGGGGTTACAGCTAATAAAAGCAAAAATATGCTCTGACGGGTCGAAGAAAAGTGGATCCGTACAATGGTTCGAGTGAAAAAATTTAGTCCCACAATAAAAGTAAAAGCGCGTTGTGTTGAAAAAAAATCAGTTTCAGAATGGAAGGAGCATGAATAAGTCTTATTATTATGTTCAATCTTTTCAATCTATGTATGGAAACTAATAGAATAGAAAATAAAAATTGCCTTTTCCATCAATTGTCTAAAAAATGTTTAAGGATTACTAAAATACTACACAAACACGAGGCGTTTCTTTTCATTCGTAAACGTAGCCTTCAAAAAATCTACCGCAAGATGCTAACCACTACAAGCATTCAACAAAAAATCCACCCAAAAAAAACTCCATTCACAGATCGGACGACGATTTGAGCGTGCAAATCGAACATGCTCACACGTTCCTTCCCCCAACACGATCGGCATGTTGTACGCCACCGGGAGAAACGTTTGTCATCGGACAGAACGACAAAAGGCACCACCTGGCGATAATGTGTCCATTATATTAAACACATCGTATGCGGTGGAACATTAAATGAGAAAATCCAGATAATAATCAAACCAATAACCACCCCCGACTACCTCCCGCCCACGGTATAAGTCGCATGATTTCTTGCTTTCCTTCGCCACGCCCGACCATGTCATCGATAATGGTTTATCTGACACACGGGTAACACGTTGCATGCGGCACCGGCGATTTTTTTTTCATTTTTTTTTTGGTTCTTCGCTCTTTCCCATTTTCTTTCCTTGTTCGCGTGGTATTACTTTCCGTCCAGCCGGGACATGTTCCGGGCCATGTTCCTTTCGTGAAGGACAAAAACGTGGCCCATTTGCTGCCGAGTACTGGGCGTTCATAGAAATGGCTAGTAGAGTTTTGGTAACGATCGTTGGGTAAGTCACAAACACGGCACCCAGCCGTTACGACATAACGTTGTTCAATGTGGTCCTTGACGATGCACCCAATGGAGAATTGTTCATATGCGAGCGTCTACGTTTTTTGTTTTACTTTTTTCTGTTTTCCGAAACGAAAATGTATCATAAATCGAATATTAGAACGTGCATGGTTTGTTTGGAACTTCATAAGAGAAACGGTTTTTATTTGTGAACATGTTTTGTTAGGCTTCCGAAATTTATTAAACCTGTTGAGGATTACTTTTTTATGATTTCAACCTTAAATGGTAAAATGCAACGAAGCGAAAACCAAAACATATAAATAATTGCCATTTGTAAAACAAACAACATTGCAAAAACATATTTTTACATGTTTTAGAAACTTTAAACAAGACATTTCGTACTGTTGTCAAAGTAAAAAAATGTCACTTCACTCTTTTGTTATTAAATGTTTGTATTACATGTAATTTGTTATAAATTCAAAAAACAACTTGAATGAAACATGCTTTTATTTTAATAAATATGAGTTATTTTTCACTCAATTTAGTTTTAACATTATTTTTGAAACCCGAATTGCTTTCAATTCTGGTGAAGTTTTTGGCTTTTTACAGTAACAAATACTTGTCACTTTGACCGGAATTATTTCACATCAATTTTCACATCATCAAATACAAACATATTTTCTTAAAACGATTCGTTTGACTTGTCGTGGGGTTTTAGCGTTAACGGTTCTAATCTCATTTCATTTTCTGCAACACAATTTGTAGAATCTAAAATCTTTCAAAAACGGTTCATTCACTTTGCAGACGACCTCAAACTGTAAGCTCACTGAGGTAACGCAACCTAGATTAGATATATGCTCCGTTCCCGCAAAACTACACGCAGTGCCTTCTTCTCCAATGTGCCTCTGTCATCTGGTTTGACACTAATTAGCGCCCGAGGGATTTGTTCCGTTAGGGCCTTGGGCCGCTAACGAGATCTGCCCTTCCGAAGGATGCAACGAAAAGCGTACCACGTTCATAAATATACATGCAAACGAAAACGCATCGGAACACCACCGGGATGTTTACTTTAATTGCGCACCTTTTACGCTTATCATTCAAGTCCGTCGCCAATTCGTCCCTCTCCAAAGGGAGTGTCCCTCCCTGGGGTGTTCTTTGTGTTCGCCCGACACAATTTGCTCCGTATTATTCACTGAAATAGTATCCTTCGATTCATCTCTCTTTCTCTCTAACTCCCTCTTTCCGGATAAGGTGCCCGATAGCAATCGAGCTCGGACTTAAACGACGTTTCGGGTTTCACATTCCCTTTCGAACCAAACGCGCAACGATGCTCCGTCCGTGCCCGTCACAAGAAGCCGCGCCACTCGGTTGGTGTCCTACTATTTTCCGTACCGAACCGTTGTCACCATCGGATCCTTGTACTGCCTCACTGGCCTGCAAATGGCATGTGGTTGCGGTTGCCACAGCTTTGCCGCTTCCCAGCCCTGGTGAATTGCGATCGATGACTGGATGAAGTTGGGTTACGGTGCGGTCAACCCGGTCAGTTGAAGTACACGGGGTGGACTGGAAAAAAAGCAAAACACCATCCCTGTTCCATCCATCAACGTCCTGTTCAGAGTCTACATATGTGTATGGATGTGTGCATGTGTTACACCTGTTCACCACGGGAATGCTCTTAGGACCGCCCACCTGCCGAGCCCCTCGTTCGCTCTTAATCGACCGAAAGGAAGACCATTCTACCACGAGTGGCGGTTGCAATTGCAAAAACTAATGAAACTCGGTCGTTTCGGTCAGTTACTGTCTGGTGGACACCAAGAGACAGTTTATCGTAGGTCATAAATAACTGCAAAAACCTGGAATTCGTGTTTTTTTTTGTATGTGTGGTGTCAAATGAAGCATAAATAGACTATTTATAGGAAGGCAAAAAAACATATTTTTCTGAAAACTCATAAAACTGTAATTTTTAGTCGATTTGCATATGTTTCCTACACCTTAAATGTATGTTTTTAAGTCGAATTTAAAATTTATATTTTTAAGTGAGTTTGAACATCTTTCGTTTCTTATAAATACGAGAACGTCTCTTTAATGACAAATGTTTTTTTAATAAAATTACCTTAAGCATTTGCATCAAGTCATTAGATTAAATTACATCAAAATCATTTTTCAACAAATTGTAAATTATATTCAATAATGTAATACAAAATTCATAAGTTCAAATTAAATTTATCGTAACAGCATTAAACCACGATCATCACGAACATTTCTTTTAAATCAATGAATGCATAAAACCATCATCACGTTGAATATGGCTGACATCTATTATTCACAAATTTTTTCCAATATTTGGTCGTACAAACCGTTGCAAAACTACATGCAGAGAACTCAAATACAATACAATCAAATTAAAATACCTGGAATATTCATTCTAACGACCAGTCAGAATACCCGCAAGTCATTTAAAAAATAAAAATGAAATGAAGAAAGTGACAACACTAACCACATCAGGACGAAAAAATCCACACGAACCTGCCCCGTCGGGTAAATTTATTTGATCACTAAAAGTTTCTAATTCTTCATTCCCGACCTAACAGCACACAGCCAAAGCAGGAGATCGAATCATAGACACAGGCCGGTGCAACTTTTTTCCCTTGCGTACAGATGGAGAGTTGAACCGGGAAAAGGTTAAAATTGAATTAATTACAAACCGCCACTTTAACGAATCTCCATCCCATCGGAAGCCGGCAGGCGGATGTGTGAGATAAGCCAGATCCGGTGGTGCTGCGCTGGAGACAGCCGACCGTTGCATCATGGCAACCATTAATTCAACCAGCGGAAAAGCTTCACCACACGGCACTAAACGGAACGCGGGCCAAATGGTTCGTGGTAGGTTTACTTCGAATGATCTAATTTCGAATCGACTTTTTTGTGCATCGTTAACGCGATTGGGTACGGCGCTTTCAGTTCACCCCAACTCCCCCAAACCGCTGGAAGCTTGAGATCCTTTGGGCCCGTTCGCTTTAGCACAGGAACGAGGATCACTTTCCGAGTGCGACGGTTTGGCCGTAGTAATGTTCACTCCAATTAGCTTTGATGATGGTCTAAGCTATGTCCCTGTATCTACCCGTTCGGTGCATAAGAGGGGGATGGGGATGGATTCTGGGTAGATGCTATGCTGCTAGTATCATTAAGTGCATTACAATATGGTTTTTCGTGCCATCCATTCCATGCTAACAGCGTGGTGTGCGGTGGAGCACATCGTCAAGTGATCGCATATTAAGCTTTTCCCGGTTCACTGATGGAGAAACATTTTTTCCAATATTCCGGGGTTGAATGGAAAAAACTGCAGTGAAGAACTCATTTAAAATGCAATTTATAAGCGATTTTTATGAAATAAACAATAATTGATAAATTTCGGAACGATAATTTTTATTAGTGAGTTGACCACTTGCACAAATTCAATTATTATTTTAAATTGTTTTTTTAAGTAACATACAAAATCTCAGCGATATGTTTCGAAAATTATTAAATTTTCAATCAAATTCAATCAAAATAGATAAAAATACTATGTAAAATTTTATTGAAAGAAAAAAACAACTTTTTTTGTACCCTACTTAAATAATGTTTAAAAGTTTTAACTAAGTTAAACGTATTGATTATTTTATAAAATTTCGTGATAAAACCAGCTAACCTACAGCCACCCATATTTTACCAACGTTTTTGAGATTGTTTCAACAATTCAATAGCATTAAAGTTATTTCTTGATCGAAAAATAGCTACGTAATTAACCGTGTTGAAATTGATTTAAGTTAACCATACTACCTTTCTCCACAATTCTTCTACAATGACCCCACATTCGTTTGCATTTTGTTTCAATGTATTGTACCCTACAGTCTTTCTATCTATTGTATCCTTTATTGTATCCTGCATTCAACCCATGCCAATCGTACCGTATCCAACCACGACTTTCCCTACTCTGGCGCTCGAAAAAAAAACACTCGCCCCAAAAAGCGCTTCATTCTCCTTCGCCCTGTTAACGATGCGAACTTCGCTGCTGTGTAAGTGAGGCAAGCGTACCGTAAATATCAATTACCTGACCAGAAGTTTGTGTTTTGTGTGGAAGCTTTTTTTTTAAACTCCGCCAACACACGTGCACATTTAGGATGAATCAACGGTATGAACGTATTTAAACACAAGAAAGCACACAAAACTGTGTACCCCACGACGTCTGCCCTCCTGGGGGATTCACAAAAGCAGCCAACAGGGAAAAAAGGATGGGTTGAACGGTTGGTTCCGTTGCCGGGCCCAATCGAACAAACAAATAAATTCAATTAAAACCCTCCACGAACAAACTGACGCGAAACAAAAAACTCAAGCTTCCTATTTCGCTCTCTCTATCTCTCTTTCTCTCTCTCCCTCTCTTCTCTCTGGTTACACCGTTGCATTCCAATCCTTCTAGCGCACCATAGCCAAACGGTGGTGCTGGGAGGCTAGGAGGAAGGTAAACCGTTTGACTAGTTTGATGGCAAGATGAAAAATACGGCCACGTTTGCTCATTATCGTAGCTCTCCGTGCGGCATGCCGCCGCTGTTGACGAAGGCCGCACCGAGGGGCGCTTTTCCATTTTTCATCGATCCCGCCCGAAGTTTTACGGTGTTCCGCTAATTGTTTATTTGTACGGCCGTGGAATTTATTTAATTAGGTCTCGTTATTTACGAGTTGCGCAGCCACGCGCCCACCAGCGGGGTGGAGGTGGAAAGAAGTCCCAATCCATTTCCTCGAACCCGGTCCAGTTAACAAATCCTTCCGATTGCCTGTGTTGAAAGGCGCCGAAGACGTTTGAAGACGTGCGGGGCGAGGTAAAAAAAAGCAGTCGAATCACAGAACGACTAGTGGGCTTCGTTCGGTTGGCATTAATTCCCGGTGCCTGATCCATCCCGGACGTGGCCCGGACAGGAGCCATAATTCCGTCAGAAAGTTTTCCACCCCGAAAAGGAAACAATTATTCCATTTCAGTGCCATGAGAGTGGGCGCAGCGTTGAAGAAAGGTGCAGGATTTTAAAGCATGGTTTTATTTTTGTTCTTACTCCCAACGTCGCTGCGGACGCGCTGGCCAGGAGTGCAAGGCATGGTCGTTGGTATCGAGGGACACCGGAAGCAACCGCATCCACCGCCAACAATCACATGTTACGCCCACCCGTCCTGCTTTAGCCAGGATGATGGGGCGCGTAAGAACCTTTCCCACCGTACGGCAAGACTGCTTACAGCGAATCCATTAAACTTCAGCTATCTTCCACTACGGGGGTTTTGCTGGCTCATGCCCCTCCGTACCGGATCCTGTCTCATCCTCCTTTCGTTCACTCGAAGCTTTTTCACATGGAAACGCGCCCGGAACGTGCTGCCTCTGCTGCTACCCCAAAAAGCATCTACCCATTATTGAGCCGGCGGTCTCATGGTGGGCCGGCACACCCGGGGAGGTGCTTTCAGATCCTATTGTAAGAACACACATACACACCCCATACACGACCCACCTTTCCCGGCCACCGATTGCGGCAACTTTCGTCGAACAATTTCTCATTAAGATATTTCACTTTTATGGTTTTTGTCTAAAACTTAAACATTGTGGATGAAAATTAGTTTTACACATAGTTCCCGACCTCGCCCGCAGCCAAAACCGTTGCCCTGACTGCCGTCGGCCTTCCGGCGCCGTTTGCAGGAAAACTTTCGGGCTCGTGTTTCTTTCATCCGACAAAACGCCGCTCACGCCAACGTTCCCATGGTAACCGATCGTGGCCGCCGTTGATGGAAGATTTGCTTTACCGTTCGGTGTTGGTTGTTTTGAACGCGTAGGAGAACAGCCCTGGGAAGATGGAAGGTTGCATGAGTCGTTTGTCAGCCCGCTCTAGTTTTGTTGCTGTGCGGTTGTCTTTGGACGGACGCAGCATAGTTTGTGGTTTGAGTCGAAACGAAATAATTATTGTTTTGGGTTGTAAGCGGAAAGGTGATTGCAATTTATGCTGATGGAAAAAAAATTGTTTACTTTATCAGATGATAAAAGGCTAATATTTTGATATCGCAATATTATCGACTAGTATTAAAGTTAAAAATAATTAAGTGTCTGTCTGTCTCAAAGCAAATTTATTTTAAAAAATAATTTAAAACAAGAAACACATTCACAATCTCATCTGCTGCCTCCATAGTTTAAAATCCTATATTCAAATGTATTACATAAAAAAAAAACGATGATGCTATCGCCCTTTACACATGGACAATTCATTAAATATTATTGATTTTTTTTTAGCTCAACATGCATGCTTTGTTTGAAGTCGTAAATAAGTTTTAAAAAACATTTTGATGAATATTTTTTATTTTTAAAGTTGTCTTCCAAACGCACAAGTGTTAGTCCAATAGCTGCAGTATTGTACGATGAATTCAATCGCGTCCACGATTTCACCTCCTCTTGTGAGCACTCAACACACCCTACGTAAAGCACGGAAAAGTATGCAGCCCCCACAACGTTCAAACCACACTCTTGAAGAAATCAAACACAGCTCTGCATCCGCACCTGCATTCGGGTTGACCGCGTGAATGTGTATTTTCAAATTTTCACTTACCCGTACAATTGCGTCCAGCCGGGGTTCGGAACAATGGCAGTGCGCAATCCCTTTTGTGTTCGTGCAGCTTCAATTTCGAAATTTTTCACGAAGATACGTGTGAGGAGTGGTGGTGCACTCCACCATGGGCATCCAGCTAAGTGCACGGTGCGAGAAAATCAGCTTTCTCGATTTCTCAAGTACGGACAGCACACATTCCGTGCCGTTCGCGATGCTGCTTGCAAGAGTGCTCCCACCGAAGCTGTGTGTTTGTGCTGCACCCGTGGCTGGTGAAGTTGTTTTATTCTGCTCGCTGCTTTGATATGTTCCCTCCACGGGAGGGAGTTGTGAAGCTCTCCCAAGCACACCCATCCACATTGTCACTTGCGTATGCAGTCGTTATCAGTTTCCTGTTGGGGCTGAACCACCGGGCGTCTCCATTTTGCCGACCCTCTCGAAAGCAAACAAAAACGCCAACAATCCACGACCCATTTTCCGCACCGGCAAACATCGAAACTCTCGAAACATCTAGCCCGCACACACACTCACAAACACACGATACTATGCTATTATGTGAATCGACGCCCACTGCCAGAGCGCTCCGCTTCTTTTGGGGAGAAACCATTTTTTGCTGCTGCATGTTTTTCTCCGAAAACGTTAAGTGCGCCCACACACCAACACACACCAACGCTGCAAACTGCGCAATTGTTTGGTGTAAGGAATTTCGCCGAGGGTTTGCAACACTGACAGCGAACGCACAACCATCAGTTTCTCGGTTTCCCGCACTATCGCACACTGTGTGGAGAGTTTTTCCCGATAAGATTTACACTTTTTGCACCTTAACCTTTCCCCGTGTGGAATCTGGTTTCTGCTTTCCAAACAAGCTTATGGGAGCCTGTATTCGTGTGTGTGTGTGTGTGTGTGTGTGTGTGTGTGTGTGTGTGTGTGTGTGTGA
>JXXA01018839.1:0-10132 GCA_000956255.1 Anopheles punctulatus
AAAAAAAAAAAACAAACCGGCAAACATTTTCCCCCAAAAAAGGCCGGACCCACCGAACCGTACGCGGGCAGGTTACAATTACGCTCGGCTCCTTTGCTGTTGCTTTGCTACTCTCTCGTGACGATTTTATTTAAAGCTCCTCGGTTCGTATTGCCACTCCGTGACAGAAGCCCCCGGACAAGGTAGAGCCGGAAGGGTTTTGGACATAAGGCGCTGGACATAAGGCAAAAGAAAATTCGTTCCCATAGCGTTTTCCAGTCTCATACGACGCACGCTCGTACCAAAACACTGACCGGGAAGGATTTTTAACTTCTCTCCGGTAAATTCAGGGGTCATTTGAAGAGTTTTAAAAATCGATTGAAAACAGCTTTGGGGCAAATGGGGTCTTAATAACGGAGCCAGTCAAGATTGTTACCGTCCGTCATTTATTTAATTTTTTACGTGCTTTTCACATTCAACATATCCTCGCACGCAGTTCACGGCCAACGTTTGCTCATAAGCGAGTGATAAACAAATAATGAACGGTTATTGATATTCTCGAAGCCCATTAAAGCGAAACCGTACGCGACCGCAATCGCATCTTTGCGCATCGTCCAGCCGTATCTGTCAATCACGTTTGACGAAATTCAAGTGACTGTCGGAAATTGTTGCCCCCATCCGCCATCGCGCTTCTTTGTTTCGCCGGCGTATCTGTAGCCGGTCGTACCGTATCCGCATGTGGTGGTGCTGGGATCGTTCTCGCTCGGTTCGCCGATCGCCGTTCGGTTCAACGGACAAACAGTGACGCCATTTGGCGTGTGCGACGCGTCGTCGCGGAGAGGTAGCACCCCGATGCGCATACCAAATAGTTGCTGCGTTCCCCGATTCGATGGTGAGCAAAGAAAAAAAAACAGATTGTGATAAAAACAAAACTTCGCTTGCAAGCAGGTAGCGATGGTTTTGTAATGCCGGCAGTGAGGGTCATCATTTTAAGAACCACCTGAATTTCGCCCAAGCAGCAACATAAGAAAATATTCTGCACTTTTTGAGCAGGGTACGAAAAAATGGTATCGAAATCGAAATTAATTGCCTAGGATCGTTTGCATTTGCAAATCGAGCGTCATTGTGCTTGATGAGGACGCCAATATGTCCTGCCGATGGGCGCTTATTGAAGCACAAAAGCGTCAGTCATGTTACTAAGTGGTACTTGCGTAATAAGATACGTTAATAAACGACGATCGGCGAGGTTCGGCAATGTCTGTGAAGCTGATCGACATGTTCGCACCGATGCTTTGCTCCACTCGTTCGACGTCTGACCTTGCTGTAACGCGATCACTGGATCGGGAGATCCAAACAAGCACCGTCTAATACCGGGCTGACCGTTGATCGACGAACCGCGGCAAATCTCCTGCCTTCGGACGAGTTATTACGTTCGCAGTAATCTCCCGAACGCAGTGCTCGACCAGTTCCGGTGTATTGCGCGTGACGTTGGAAAATTAATTACTTTTTGCCGTGAGCCACCGCGGACTGAGCCAAAATGTGGCTAATATGGGGGGTTATTTATTTTTTTTTTTTGGTTATCGTCGCGAGTGTCTTCAAATTTGTAGGACGTATCGCATTTTCGTCAAAGCAATTTAGCCTGTGCCCTGTGAACATTCCCCAAGCATTGGAGGGTAAGCAACAACTAAAAAAAAAAAAAACGCACCTCATAGATCGTGTTGTTTTTGCTCTCCTCGATCGTCCATGCAGAATGTATGGCAGCGTTAATGGGTAAACTGCGCGGTATACGCAGATATACGCTGGACGCTAGCGGGAAGCTTAATTACCTATGTTACCGAGCGTTGTGTTTTAGGGTTTGTTAATTTTTTTTTTTAGTCCGCTTCGACACTCGATTCTGTTTGACCATCGCCAATCGCAGTAAGGGAAGGGGAGGGACACAATCCAATGACACACTATCGGACATTGCCAATGGCGTCACGGCACCCGCACAAGTCAAGGGTGCCACCGATGACTCAGCCACCTGCTCCGAATCCGGTCGAAGGTGTTTCGACCGATCGAAACCGGCTGCTGGTACCGAGCATTTCGTGTGTGGTGTTATTGTTCTCGCAAAACTATGCCGTAGGGTAAGGGAATGGGTAGGAACGTCAACGTTCGTGTGTTTTCCATTTCTTGGACGTGACGCAAGTTTTGGGTACGCGCGTTCTCAATCCAGTTTTGTTTGTTAATCGTTTCGTTTGTCGAGCAGCTTCCGTATTTCCAACACAGGAGGTAGCCAGGTAGGCAAATAAAATCTGGAAATTAATCGATCTATTACTTAACCTGTTCGTCGGAACCTACGATCTCTTCTTGATAACGAAATGTTGTCTTTATTTAACTTAATCAAAGTCAACATTTATCTCATTATTTCAAGGGATCTGCCAAGAGATGGCGACACTTGCTTCGAGTTGATGTGACAGTGGGTTATAGTTACTGCTTACTGTTTAAAGCATTAGATCGATTACTTTGGGTTGCGAAATTCTACCGCACTTCGAATCACTCCAATCTTGTTTTGCAAGACCATATCATGCTATTTCTTATCCAATAAAAAAAAGACTCATTCGTTAATCGCCGTTAATGGGATAGGATTGGATGAAACAAACAGCTCATTTTGTCGCAAGTTCAAGGGCGTCCAATTTTGTGCATAAATATTCAAAACAATAAAGCATCAGTTTTCCGGCTTATGCCCCAAAATAATCTATGTCTGCACGAAGAATTTCACCTTTTGCGGAATGCCGCCCGGACGGCCCGGAGAGCATCAGGGGTGCGCTGTGCGCAGAACAAAGCTGAGCCAAAAGCGCTGCTAAAACTGTTGAACCGGTTCGAATGAGCCCGCGCGAGGAATCTGGTTATGCAAAATCGCGCTGGATCACTCGCGGTGTGTGCCGGACGGCAGTTTTCGCGAATTTTACTCCAGCACCCCCCGCAGCCAGACAGCCAGACCAGATCCGTGGGAGTATGGTAATGATGCGGAAAGGCGAAACTGTTTGTGTTTTTCACCAGCCAAGCAACGGTGACCAAACCCGTTTCTAGCCGATGCATCCTTTCCGTAGGATGGATTGTTTTTGTTTTGTTTTCAAACATATTCAAATCCATTTTCCCAGTTTACGGTAGAGCTAAATTTGCATGGGACGGTGGGGGACGATAGGTTATGGCTTTATGCTCCGCCGTGTTCCGAACGGAGACCATCGCAACCACGGAATTGTCGGGCGGGCCAGATCTTTATCTGGTTTGTTTTCGGCTGACCTTAACCATGAAACAACTGGCAACCGACATTTAATATTAATATGAACGCCTTCATCCGCTAGTTTATGTGCGACGGTTGTCCGTTTCGTCTCGCTTATGCTCGAATTACTCCTCCACCAGGCCAGCGGCAGCCGGTGGGCTCGTTGTGGGAGAAGCGACAATCGTACGATTTGGACCTTCGGGGCTGGGCCGCATTTATTAGTGCGACATGCATTGATGGTGAAGGGATTTTGGTCAAGGTTAGCAAGCTTCGGGGTTTGCGTTTGGGCAGAAAAGGGGAAGAACGGTCCATCTTGACGAGCGAACCTAACATTAGCGTCTAGCGTCTGATCGATTTTGTAGAAAATCGTTTGAATTCATTTGCATCTCGTATGCGGTGCGTAGGGTTTTTATTTATTTGCCTACCAAAATTATGACGCTCCGAGGCGCCCGGCAAAGGCGAGCGGACCGTGGTGTTGCAATGCTGCATCGTCAAATGTACGCTTCGGATGTTTTCTTAACTTAGCTTCGTCCCAGCCAAACGTCACATTTGCCGTGCGGCTGCGAGTGTGCGACAAAACGGTTCACTCTACACGCTACATTGATTGGGCGACATTGAGACGAACAGGCTTTGTGGTTGTTTCCGGTTCCGAAAACATTAATACCGTGTTCAATGGTGCAGCATATCTTACACGATGCTCCACCAGCAGCAGTCGAGAAGGACACTCGCGGATGCTTTCTGTTTCGGTCTGGTGTAATTTGAAATTTTAATTATAACGCGAACATTTCCAACCAGTGGAAGTACAAGGTTGGCAAACTTTGTTTTATTTGATGCAGCAAATGGTTGGTACCTAATCGGGTTTCATGGCCGGTGTGTAGCGTCCGGTAAAACCGTCTCATTATTTCATTCGTCTTTATTCCTTCCACCGCACTTAATGCTTCTTTGTTGAGATGCTAATAATACAATTTAGCCTATGTTTTTTGGCAATCTTTGTAACTAATGTGGGAAAGAATATATTCTTTCACCGTTTGGGATGTATTTGATTTTCCCTTCTTGGGCCGGGAATCGTTACGAAATTGAATTCTAAAACACGTGTGCGGCAACTTTTCGCCGAGCTTTCGTAGCGCCATCTATTGGGAAACAGGCGAAAAACATGTGCGCTGCAGCACAGTGGGGCGATTCATGTGGCTAAAAAACTATTTATTTGGAAATATTAATTTCTTTTGTTTTGACATTCACTTGGTTGTAATTTTTCGTTGGTTTTTGTAGGATCGATTTTTCTTTGCAATAGATTCAGAATATCTTTTTATTTGTGTAGTAACAGTTATAACACGCGCTAATTGTTTGCCTAAATTATTCATATGATTTTATTCCTGATAACTACAGTACAGTACAGATGATTGCTGTACACGTTTAAATTAGATTGAGTTTACAATAATTCGATTAACATGGTATTCGGATATTAATAAAATGATGATTTGGGAGTGTTTAAAATGATGATTAGAATGTTCTGTAGTTCCTCTAGAGCTAATCTTTATCTAGAGCTGATCACCTTTCGAAGATTTTGACGATGATAATATTTCTGTGCTCACTTTACATCCGAATCAAGAGCATATACGTTCTCTACATGGTAAATTCGTGCGCCACGCAAGTATCTTTGAAGTACTTTGAGCTCGGGCTGTCACAACCCGTCGTCCACGCGTTTGATTGACGTTGACTCTTGTAAAACGATACAGTTGCGATCGGTGGCGGCTAAAATGAAGCAAGTGAAGAGCATCTCACCCATCTCTTCGATTAGGCTAGGTTTCCCGCAGGCACAGACCACGAGGACATTAAATTTTCCACGCCAACCCGAAGCGCACAGTGTGCGCTAATTAGCTTCCACGACCTCCACGAGCTTGCCTCATTGATGAGGTGTCAATCAAACGCATCTGCACGATCAAAGACGCTAAGCGTACAAACCCGGCTACGTCTTTCTCTTTCCCGAACGGCGATCGTTGGCGTCATCGTTAGCCAGGTTGGACGATTCGATACGCGATGTGAGGAAGGGTTTTTTTGTGGCTTTTTTTTCTCCTGGTGTTCCACTTGAGATGAGTGAAAAACCGTGTCGCAGCGTATCTGTGAGCGTCGTCCTGGTGGCAACAGGATCGACGGTGGTCCGCGTGGCGTATCAAACACTTTCACTCTCTTGCCAACGTTGGTCCTTCGAACCGGATCCGACGGTCGACGGGGCCGGTGTCATCTGTCAACTCGAGTGGAAGCAGATCGCTTTTCACGCTTGGTGCGTTCAGCGTGCCGTTCGGGGGTTGTGTTTACATCGCACGGCGCAGGCGTAGGCGTGCGAGTAGCACCGACGGTACAGAACAGAAGCAAAAGCGATCGAAGTGATCGTAAACAACGGTCCGGGCGATGGTTGCTGGTGTTTTGTAACAATTTGTCACGGAATGTTTGCTGTGCTGGCGTCGGAGGCTGTCGGGAAAAAGGGTTTCCCGGTTCGGGACCTCACCCGGAGAGGCTTCGCCGTCCGTAGCCGTTGTCGTCCTTCTGTGGCCGCAGAAGGGATAAACAAAACGCACGCGGTGGACAGGGGAAAAATACAGCGTTGGGAACTGCAGCAGAAGCTTGGTGCTGGAGGAGGGAGCGCAAGGGTACGGTGTGGAAACATAAACTTTCCACACGTTCACGTTCGGATGGGCGTTCGGGTGCGTGATGAGGGTTGCGTGGTATCACTTTCAACGGTCTTACCGACAGACAAGGGTATGCCGATGCAGCATGCGTGTCCTTTTACTTGCTGCATGTTGTTTTGCCTGCTCAGCTGGTGCACATTTGCATGCGTGCATGATCAAAGACGTTTTGCAGTGAAAGAGGAAGCCAAAAGCCAACTCCACCGCAACCGAATCCAGCGTCTCGAGCGGGTCAAGCGCGGTACGGTCGCTTGGGAAAGTGAGACTAATGTCGGGTTCGGGATCGTCCATTCGTACGTCCCACGATCGTACCCGATCGGCCATGACAAATGCTGCTCGTGAATGTGTCAAAATAAAGCATAAATTATGCTCACGCTCTTCCTCCCGACCGCACCCGAGCTGGTTGGCCAACCGACACGCGATGTGTCTTCGATTATCTTCCTGCTGCCGGGAAGGACACCGACCGAGCGGCAGTGCCACACGGAAACTGGACGGAAACGGTGGTACAAATAATCGTTAAACATTGCCCTCTGATAACATTGCCCTCTAGGTCGGCCGCCTGGCCCGCCCGATGGCTCATCAATCTCTCGGAATGTCAAAAATGGGAAAAAGAAAATTTCCCTTTCCGAGGAGGAGAAAACGACCCCCGTCGTGCCGCGGCGCTGACGGACATATCCCTACTGGCAGGCCTTGCCCTGGAAGCCCGCTGGAACGATTACTGAAGCGGCTTCAGCCGGGAGGAACTCTGAACTTGAAAACCTAGGACCTTTCCCCCTTCTCCCGCTCACACCGAGGTCGTGTCACGCCGTTCGGGAAGTGTACCGAAATTTATTGGAAAATAAATTTCTATAATTACGGACGGCCACTTTTTTCACACCTCTTTTAGTGGCGCATTTTTATCGTGGCGTGACGACTACCGACTACTACCAACCGTTCGAACCGGCACTGCCACTGGCTGCTGCTGTTAATGTGCCCTGCGCCGGGTGGGTTCTAAAAATATTATGCCCATACCCGTTCGAAGTGACTCGGACTTCGGTTCATTGAAGCGCTTGTTCGTCTGCTTCGTGGCATTCGGGTCGCTGCTTTTTTTGTTTTCGCTTTCCAAATGGCGAGCGTAATAAATAATAATTTCTTCCCTTCGTGACGATCTGCTTGCCGGATGTGGTTTTTTTGGGGTGATAAATTTGTTGGATGCGCCGTCCTGTTTTGATGTACGCCATGCGCCATACAAAAAAAGAAATAAATTTTATTTGCCGAAAAGTTTGCCTGTAACTTGCGCGTTGACGTCGCGAGTTTTCGAGACGTCGGGAGAAGCTGTTTATTGTTGAGAGTTTTCTTGACTTTTAAAGGATATTGGCAGAGCTAGCACATTAAAGTTTTCAGGGTTTAATTTTATTTATAAATCAGCGCTGAATACAAATTTTTTGTGCAGATTAGGGTTTAGCAGACTATAGAAAACTAAAATTTACACGCTAATATTGACTAGTTAAAATGATTGAATAAATAGTTTAGGCTAAAAGGAAAACGGCTCAGGACTATCGGGTCCTTTTTCTGGCTCAGGTTTTAGAAAATCCTTCAAGTTCACACTCTTAGGGCTTTATTATAGCACTAACCGATGAACCCAGCATCCATCGTTTGCAAGCTTTATCTGTCGAAAATGTATCGGATAGGGAGAAAAGCCCTAAGAACATCTGGCTAAGGTGGACATTCAGTTCCCATTGGTTTGCCCAAGCAAAGTCGGTGAAGAACAGTAAAGGTTCCAAATTGGTTCTCTAAGGAACGCCAGAAGAGCTCTTTTCGAATATAATTTTAGGAGCTTTAGGCGGTTGTTTTAGCGAATGCGTATGCAATATTTTTGGAATGGATGTAGTCAACATTTTTTCGGAATAGAGTTTTTTTTTTTATTTCGGACTGAAAAGAACGTAGTCTGCTGTTCCGGAAATGACGTTAAATTTATTGCTCGTTTTCTCGCATGACAATTCTTAATAAATAGTGTTCGCGTAATCTTAAACAGACGTGGGCCAGCAGACCCGTGGGCGTGGGTCTCACTGTTTTCTAATACCTTTTTGCTGTACGAAACTCTTCTCGGGCAGCGCATCGATGGCACTTTGGTGTACAGCGTACACGGAGGTCCTTTACGGATACCAACCGTGGTCGGGTCGATCCCGGCAAGCGATCGAAGCGACGGTCGGTCTCGTACCGTGCGTCGCCATCGTGTGATGGGCGGTGGAAATCATGCCCGCACCGGGTACGTGTGCCGTGCCGGCGTAGAATCCCTGATAGTGGCCGGTGTAGGTCGCTCCCGGGGGTGTCAGTGTGCTGGGCGGTGGAGGTGGCCCCGGCGGAGGCGTCACGGACAGCTTGTACTTGTCCACGAACGACGGGTGGTTCATGTACGGTGAGGCACCAGCTCCACTTACTCCATTGCCACCACCCACGCCACCCCCCCCCCCGCCGCCACCACCACCACCGGCCAGTGGGTTGTGATGGTGGTGATGGTGATGGTGGTGGTAGATCGGGCCGAATCCGCTCGCATCGGAGGCGTACGGTTGGGCGAGCATGTTGCCACCGGAGGCGGTCGTAGTGGTCGATGTCGCAATCGCTCCCGCACCGTGCGGGGAAAGCCCGTACGGCGAGAGGGAAGCCCCACCGGACGAGGAGGTGGGCGAGTTCAGTGGCGAGTGTGAATGGCCCGGCGCAAGGCTGTGTTGGTGTGGGTTGTGCTGCGGTGCCTGCTGCAGATGCTGCTGCTGTTGCTGCTGCTGCTGCTGATGATGATGATGATGGTGCTGATGATGTTGATGGGCGTCGGTCAACGACGTCCCGGTAGTTGCTTCGGTCGTCGTACCGCCGCCACCGGGTGGTTGATGGAGATGATGATGCTGCAGAAGGTGATGATGCAGCGAAGGTACAGACGGGGGATGGTGGTGATGGTGATGGGGATGGTGTTGGTGTGCGGATTGATGCAGCGCCAGGACGGAGGAGGCCGCGGAGGAGTTCGCACTGGAGGACGACGTTAGCCGGGGTGACGAGGACGAGGTGCCTCCCGTTGACACTGCCGCCAGTTCGCTCTCTTCTGTGGGTGTGGTGTGAAAAGGAAAAATCGGTTGTTAGTTGGTAGTTGGTTCGAGCTGTTGCGAACGGCGTTGCCGAGTGGATCATTTAGCGAGCGTATTTTTTTTGTTTCCTCTATCGCAGTCATTAAGAGCGTGGAAGCAAAATGTGCAAAATTGCATATTTTTTTTGCAAAATTTCTAGGGCAATTTTTTAACCTTGCGATCTATTGGTGATTTGAACTATTCAACCGAGTAAGGAATCGTTATTACAGTGTTTTTTTAAAGAAATTATTGACCCATTTTTATATCAACACCAAATTGTTCCTCTCGTTTTTATAAGGTTAATTCTGAATGTTTAGCTACTGAAGAAACATTTTCTTCATTTAGAACAAAAATGATCATTAAAGTGATGAAATAAGCTTAAAAAATGTATTAAAAAACTGTTTATTCAAAATTGAAATATCATAAACAAAATCCTGCAAATTTTTGTTCAGAGAAAAAAAGCATAAGGGTAAAACCTATGGTTTTTGGAGTGAATATTCTTGTTTTATTTGTAGTTTAAGTTGGTTATCAAATTTCGAAAAATGTTCTAACTTGATGGAAAAATTTCAGGCATAACAAAACAGCAAAGAGATTGTTTCTTCGAAGCCATCACAGTCATTTTTGGCTTTTCTAATTTAGTGAAAATGGTGATAATATTTTATAGCAAAATTTTGAAGCTATTTTAATCATAAGAGTGTACTTAAAACGCCCCCCTCTGTCTGAGGCTCACTGCCATAACTCAACGCCGAAGTAGGTGACAATTGCTGCTCGGTAAATGTGCATACTCCGCACTTGGTTGCGATTTCGAGCTCTCCGTGCTATAATTCGTGGGGCAAACAAACCCCAAGAAGAAAAGCGCAACTTTGGGCGATTGGAGATTCGGGCGATCACGGTAGACTGTGTGACATGGCGAAACGAAGAAAGGAGCGAGTGAAAATCTTAAAACGCGCTCACATCCCGCGAGCCGCGTCCGGGTGCGAAGAAAATATGCACCAACCCATCATCACCTGCCGCCGGCGTGCCGTGGCATGGGTTTTATGTTGGATTTTGCTTAGTGTGGGCCCTTTTACCATCTCGAGAGAAAGAGAGAGAGAGAGAGAGAGAGAGGG
>JXXA01018842.1:0-10460 GCA_000956255.1 Anopheles punctulatus
GCAGCGAATCCGATCCGGTGATAAAAGTGGTCGAAGGTGAGGAGTGTTGGCAATGCTGGTTTACACGATTTCGTTGCAATGCTGCTGTTTGAAATAAGATGAATTTGAAGTAATTCTTTCAAATGAGTTAGAATTGATTTTTTGATGGTGACTTTTTGATGTGAAAAAACTCTGAAACATTTAACCAAGGTGGACAGCAAGCGAGAGAGAACATACCGGGAACAAATTCTACTGGTAAGCCATTTCGGATTTAGCTAAGCAATCACCACAGTTGTGCATTGTTCGTTGAATGTTGAATTTATTTCATATATTCGTTACTATTTCTTATCATACGCGCTAAATCTTGCCATGCCATCGTAAGGCTGGGATAGTAAAGTTAAATTTATTTAGGTAAAATTAAGTTATTGGAACGCGGACTTGATAGCATGCTCTTACAGACAATCACTTATGCTAAATATGTCCAATGCTAAAACAATCTATATTTCGGACGAATGGAGTAATTGCGATCTAATACTTAAAAACATACTGCACCATTTTCTCGAAATGCCTGTTGGAGGAGCACTTGAAAATGTGTTATAAATAGGATCAACTTGTTTGATTGTATGTGTATGTGTGTGTGTGTGTGTTGTAGTCGAACAAACAACTGCAAAGGAGTGTAATACGTAATAAATAAAGTCACTTCGTTTTCATAAAGTGGTTCAAAATATGTAATGAGCAGATTAACTACACTGCCAGCTCGTCTCTATTCGGAACTGATTCTCATGTATGGTGTATATGGACAAAAAGAAAAGCTCGCTCCGTTTCTTCGCACCGTTTAAAACGTACTTCTAGCGGACGTTCACGAAAACCAAAATAAGTCAAAATAAGCGTCCGCGTGTTATTGCACAGATTGTAAAATCCCATATGCGCTTGAGCGAAAACGGCCCGACAAAAAAAAAAAGGTGCGTTAAGCATCGGCGGGAAGAGACTGCCCTTAATGTCAGGCAAGGTAACAAAACGGATTCATTCGATTCGCGATGCCCGTGAGCATTTCGCACGATCTACCACCGCGGGTCCGTGCACCATTTGTGTCTCGTGTCTTTTATCGGCGGAGCACAAGGTGGGTGAGGAGGCGAGCGATTCGCTAGACGAGACAGGACGGGGGCAGCATAACGATAAATTGTACCGATCGCACATAGCACAGAACCCGTGGGCGGGGGGGGGCTCGCGCGGGCGAATACCGGCGAGAGGGAATGAAAAATGATGATGATATTGAAAGAAAAGCGGACGTTAATTTGTATGCATTTAATCGACACTCAAGCCAGGCACGTACACGTGGTGGCGGTGGTCGGTGTTGAGCGGGTCTGATGGTCTGTTGTCCCAAAACCTGTTCCGAGGAGTACCAGAAGCGTTTTCCCTCTCACGTTACTGTGTGTTTGTGTTTGTGTGTGGCACAGGAATTCCGGTAGCAGCTTTGGCGTTAAATATCCGTGTACTTTCGTCGCTCGTACGGGCTTGCTTATTAACATTAATCGATATCGGGTGGCCCCGGTCGCTCGGGTGCGTTCCTTTGATTCGGCGTTGATTCATAAATAACATTTCATTCAAAGCAGGCTTCACGCGCGGGTACGATCTGGGGTGCTTTGCGTAACAATAGTACGGATTAAGATTTAAGCAAGAAAAAAAAACCCTCCCGCAGCACCCTGCGAATCGATCGAACGCTAATACTGACCACTGTTTTCGTTGCCAATGCACTAATGTGTAACTGGTAATCTATCTGTTCTGTTTCTTCTCTCTACTGGCACAAAATCGTTTCGCGATTGGCGTTGCAGCGTGTCAGCCTTCCTAATGGCCGCCTTCCGAGGGTGGTCAAGGTGGTGTGTAACAAAACATCTCATTCGGAGACGTCTTGGCAGCTTAACCGAACCGGTCCCTACCATGTCATGGGGTTCTCCCTTTTCGCGCACTTTGATTTGCAACGGCAAATGCGAGTCGCGCCATCTGCCGGCTAGTAGCGCAGGCTACTAGCGCTAGGATGTAAAATATTTACAACAACCACGAGCAAACCACGCACGTTCTTCGCGTTCATCGAAACACTTTCCGATCTTTGGTAATGAGCTGCAGATGTTTGCAGATGCTGCAGCTTGTTTTAGATATTTCTTCTACGTTTCGCGGTTCGTTTGTTTCGTTTACTTGTACTATACAATTGTGTAATTTTAAGGGCCGTGGCGTGACCGTAGCCGCACAGTCACCAGTAATCGTAATCGTAACAGGCATCTCGCACCGATGGAGCGAACACCAGGCGCCCAATCAATCGACAGTAGTGTTGCACTACGTGTCAGTCGACAGTTCCGTTCCGCGCAGGATACGGGCAGTATCTTCACGCACAGCATCTTCGCTCAAACCTTGGTGGTCAGATCGAGCGGTGTGGTGCCTTGCAGCTTCATCCGCTTCACCTCACGATCGTACTCGGTCTCTTCAGGCTCGAGCTCCGACTCGCTGCCGCTTCCACCGTGGTGACCGTGGCGTTGCCGATGCTGCTGCTGCATTTGCTGATGGTGGTGGTTGTGGTGGTGGTGGTGGTGGTGATGATGGTGCGATGCCTGGTAATGAAGTTGCACGTGCTGCGGCGACTCGGATCGTGCGATCGGTGACGCACGGTTGGCCGGCGGTGACGGCGACAGCGACAGAGGCCGCGGGGAGTGCTGCTGCTGATGGAATGCCCGATGGTGATGGTTTTGGTTGTTGCTTACACTGTTGTTGTTGTTGTTGGTGGTGGTGGTGATGGTGGGAGCGTTTTTGGCAACAGCAGCAGCAGCGGCGGCGGCTGCAGCGACGGCATGCCTGTACTTGTCCATGCCGGACGATGGGCGACTGTCGGCGTTCGCTTCGTCGTCGGATCCGTTCGATTCCGCGCCGGACATCGATGATCGACGCTCGTCGGCGGACGTGCAGCTGCTGCCCGTCTTCATGCTCAGATCGATCGGGTTATCCTGTTGGCTGACCGGCGGTCCGGTCGGTGTTTGCGGTGACTGACGGACGGTCGGAGCGGGAACCGGCGGCACCGAGACGATGGGAGATCGCGGTGGCGTCATCGTTGCCGGAACTACCTCCTCCGATTCGGGTTCGTCCTTATCGCTACCGTTCGTGCCGTTGCTCGGGCAGCGCTGCGATTCGAGCACTTGGTCGAGGATGTACCGCTTCGAGAAGGATTCGGGCGATTTGCCCACGTCGCTAGCGGCTCCGGATCCGGCGTGCGGGTCCCGGAGCTCGGTGTTGTGGTTCGGCGTGTAGCGGCTGTTGTTGTTGGCCAGCGGAGAGCTCGGCAGCGTTAGGTGCGTGTCGGCCTGCTTGAGGAGCCCCGCCTGGGGATGCGAGTAGAGCGCCGGATGGAAGCCGGGAAACATGAGATGGGACGAGGGCAAGAATCCGGGCGGTGGCATCAGAGGCAGGCCGCCGAACGGCAGCGGCAGGAAGAGATCCTTGCTGATGGGCGAGTCGTGCAGTTTGCCCTGCCGCAGCAGCGCATTCCGGCGATCGTTGATCTCGTTCGAGCTGTCCGAGTTGTGGCTGTCCGGCGAGCTGACCGACGGTGAGGCCGACGGGTGCTTGCTGTACTCCTCGAGACCGAGCAGCATCAGCTCCTCCTTGGTGCACGGTGGCCGCGGGTACATGCCGTGCGGGTAGCCCCCGTGAAACATCCCCGCGTGCATCCCCACCGGCTGAGGCGCCTTCTGGTGGTTGCCCTGCTGCTGGGCCGCCTGCTGCTGCTCCTGCAGCAAACAGTGTATCTTGAACCAGTTCGATCGGCGACCGTACCGGGAACCGCTCTTCGACATGCCCACCATGAGACATTTGCGCAACCGGCACGCCTTACACGCGGTGCGGTTCTTCTTATTGATGATACACTCGCCGTTGTTCTTGCATTCCGAGATCGAAGACAAATTGTTGTACGAACGGCCAAAAAACGACTGCAACGAAAACCGCGACGGGGTTGAGAAAGAGAAGAAATTAGGAATTAGACTCGGGCGGCGAACGGTGTCGAACGGAGTGTGCGATAAACTATGCATATTTATCTCGCGCGTGGCTCCCGAAATATGTCTCCCTTTCCCGGAGCATCACTCGGGAGAAAACATCACTTTCCCATGACGCGTACCGGTGCCGAAATGTTTAGACAAAAGCAAGAGTGACGACACTTCGGGGCCGCTTCACGGCGAGTGATTAACGGCTTCACGCATTCCTGATTTGTTTTTTTATTATCATTTTTTCTTTCACCACAGCCACCCACCGGTTTGACACGTCCGAGCGGTTCCGATCGGTGATTTCAACAACGACACCGATGTCGCCGAACGGTTTCCGTGTTCCGCGCGTCCCAATTCACAGCCCAATTCGACGTGAAAAAAGGCGAACAAACTGGTTTGCGCCGCACAACAGCATCGCTGTTCATGTGCCGAGCACGAATGGGGCAGCGAATGAGTTGCAGCCATCATTGGCTTCCACTATAAAGATGGCATCGGTTGGCACCGAAATAACCTTGAGAAACTTTACACGCAACCGACATCGAAACGACATCGAAAACGCGACATCTTCCATGATAATCTCATTTGAGCAATCTGGAACGAACGTACAAACAACCGCGTATTAGATCGAATGAGTGGCGCAATCGTGCGGCTACTGCAAACCGGCACTGTAGCGGAAAATAAGCACTTTGCAGAGGCCGTTTGTTGAGCTCGGTTCGATTGGCCAAACGTAAATTGCGCATCTTGTCATAGGGCACTTGTCGTACCGCACACGGGCACGCAAGTCTCCGAACGGGTAAGGAAAATGCAACCAAGCTCTGTCACTGGGCTGTGGGGATGGGTTTCGTGATCGAAGCATGCACTTCTGTTGCAAGCATTCTAGCCAACGATTGATGACTGCAATCAATCATACTGAGTAAAATTTATCCGTTTGGAAACGATGGCTTTTTTACATGACAACAAAATATTGAAGAGTTTGAAATACTTTTACACATTTATAATCTCAAAATTCGTGACAATCGTCTTTTAAAAATTGCATGTACAAAACATCAGGTGAGCAAACTTGTGGATAAAATTGCATTTGTAAATAACGTTTTAAACTCATTTGTCAGTGCTTAGAAATTCAGTGAAAAATTAATTTTTCTGATATTTTTTGCATTTGTGATCTGCTTCTTCCCATTTACTGCCCCTAAAAATAGTACTTCTGAAAGCAAAATCATACCGAAAACTGTCGGCAAATCTCCCGCGTTGATAAACCCTTTCGAATGAAATAAGATCCCGTGGCGCGATCGCCAGCCGAACAATTCGATTGCATTCCCCCTGTGCAATGGAACTGATTGATCCCAGAGCGCGCGAAGCCACTCTGCATGAAGCGAAATTCCGTCCGATGGGAATCACCCAGCAGGTAACGCTGGTAACGGCGGCACGTTTGATTGCTGTTTCCAGCGCTCGTATCAACACTCCAATTTGTCCAGCAAATGGCCCGCAAACCGACGAGCGGCCAATTGCCCAATCCGGTGCCGCGATTGATTTGTCATTGGTAATTTAATTTACAAAAAAAAAAAATGAGATCACATCTTCAAGCCTAATGATCGCAGTCGCGATGATTGCGTTTCGCTGCGATCGCTGGGAAAACGCCGGAGGGCAATCGAAAACGGGTCCATCAGAAATTTATGAAAATAGCCCACATCATTGCGCTTATTGCATCGGCGCTCGATCAGCGCGACCTTCGTCGATGTTTTACACGATTCCATTTTTATACTTTTTGGAATTTAGCGGAGTGGTTTCGTATTTTGAAAAACTATGATTTGTTTAAAAAAAAAACTTTACTAAACTTTACTTTGCATGCTTCTGTGGCAAGCTGCAACCTTCATTATTCTTTCCGACAGCCGAAGCAACCGCGCAGATGGTAGTTCGTGAGCGATTTGCAAATGCGTTCGAACTCGTTCTCGCTAAACCTTGGGTGACAAACGGCGCGTAGGTGTTGCATGGGATGCGCGTCTAGGGTTGTGATATTTGTAGACCATAACCATTGAGCAACGGAGTTGTCACTTAATGCCCCGCGGCGTTACTGCTGCTGCTGCTGCTGCGGTTGATTCATCAGCCCTTTTTGCACCGATGGCAATCCCACAAAACCCCCAAAGATTGGCCATGCAGGAGCGTTTACCTAATCCGCACAGCAGCACCCTTTCGACGATCCTTCGGTTTCTCTTCCGGCAATAGTAGTAGTAGTAGTAGCAGTGCCAGTTCCCACCATTCTTATGAAACACAACAAAAAAAAAACCTTCTGCTTACCTTGCAACCTTCGCAAGTGAAGGCACCGAAATGAAACCCGGCAGCCGGTTCGCCGCAAACTTTGCACTGCTGATTCATCTGCGGAGAGGAAAGAAAAAAAAAACAAGAGAACACACGGGGGATGGTTAAAAAATTATTATTTAGAACGCTTTTACAGCGCACGCGCACTACGGAAAACGGAAACAAGTGGAAACACACAAAAGCGTGGTGATCGGTCTCCGGTTCGTTCCGTCAAGCGGACCGGCCCATAAACGTGCGCCCCAGCACGTCTTTCGGGCACATTACCAGCGACAGGAGCAGATGAGTCGGTGTCAGCTTCGGCTCCACATTGTTGCCACCGCAGCAAGCCGCATGTTTTAGCTGGCATTATCCTATGATTTACTGTTTACGAGCTCGAAATTGTGTGGTGCTTCCATTTTAGCACCGGACCGGGCCAACCCAATTGGAATCGTTTAGCGAGCGTTTTGCGTGAACCGAATCGGGGCGAGCTTAATTGCTCCCAGGCGTACCCAGGGGTGGTGTTCGAAACAATGTTTGATTTTGAAGTAAAACAAACCGAGCCGCATTTTTGCGGATGCAGAGCAAAAAAAGAAAAAAAAAATCGCACCAGCATTATCGGCAAATTCATGGAGGGTTTACGAGCTGGTACGGCGCAGGGTTTGGAAGTCTCTTCCCAAGCCAAGTGCACTTTAGCGGCCAAGAACCAGACACTCGAGGTTTATGACTTTTAACCTTGCGGAGACCTCCCCGGGGGCGAGTAGGTCATCCCGATTCGCGCAATTATACGGCGCGTCGCGGCAACCGTGATTGGTTTTGTCGAAAAGCAGTAGCGAGCTGATGAAACATGAAACAGCTTTAGCGTCCCATTGCAAATAAAATCTTCACCGCTGCGTGCAGAATTTCGCGCGGTGCAATATTGCCGCACGGTTGGTTGGAGGATTCATCCACACGTTCGCCTCATCGAAACCGGTAGCCTCCACGGGCATGTTTTTCCAAACGATTTTTTTTTCGATTGATCCACGAAAACAGGTGCGATATTTCGCTCCTTCCACACCCTAAGGGCAGGGCAACGGTTTCGGGCTAGGTTTATTGCAACAAGCCCGCCCGCCCGCAACAAGCTGACCCTGCCGACGCAACCGAAATGAAATCCTGCAAATTCTAATGAGCGAATCGCGAACCGGCGGGGCCGCACTTTATTGCTTCCCGCTCACGGGCACATTATGATAATGCATTTAAATTTTATGCCACTTATCCAGCGAACGGGATGAGCAGCCGGCTCGGTCGCTATTTATCATAAACGGAACACACGCCTGCCCCCACCAGGGCTCGATCGTCAATCGCGGTTTCACATTTTTTGTTTTGTTTTTTGCTTTTTTTTGGCGCGCACACCTTTCGATTCCGATAATCCTTCGCTGCTCATCCTGCCCCGGGCAGGCTCCGGTGATACAGTGCCGGTGGGAAAAAGTCATAAACCGTGCTAAAATAATTCATTTTCGTGCAGGCGCATATCGTCGGCACACCGTCCTCGTTGCGCTTCGCCAGATGCAGATTGTGATTGTGGAAGTGTTGGAGCAGTGTGAATAAATTTATATCACGATCAACTGCATTGTGGCTCGTCTCGCGTGGTATGCCGGGTGGTAGATTTTTGTTGTTTTCTGTTTCCATTCCTCCTCGCCCAGTGCAGATGATGCATGCACTAGGCCGGGAAAAGATCGCAAACAAAAATCCCTGCAAAAATACCCCCGGCAGGGCTACTATTGGCTATCAGAGTACAGGCTTCGAATAAGCGAGCGGAATATTAAATCGGACGGATGGACGCGAAAGCACTTGCTCTCTAGCGAGCGGCGAACGCGGGGTTGTATGAGATAGGCCGTTTCGGTGCCCGGTGCTCGGTTCGTCCCGGTCATTAATGCGCACAGTTTTGTCAGAATGCGGTTTTAATTGCCACTTTTACGATCACCGCCATCGCCCGTCGATGGTGTCGGTTGTGGTGGGCAAGCGATGCGGCGAGATAAAACCGCACCGTGGGTTTTTTTGGGGGGTAAAATTGGTCGATGTCGTTTGCTTTTTTTTTCTTTCGTTTTATGGTGCATTTTAAGGTGAGCGAACCGTTGCAGCGGGATGCAGTTGTGCATAGTCGACGCGAACGCGTGAACACGCCGCGAATTAAAATGATACATCAAATCTCTGTCTGTCTCGGTCAAAGTGGGGAGTGGGGGCTAAAGACGAGCGCTCTCAATCTCAAGGTTGGGTTAAATTATTGAAGAAAAAACTCCCCCGGCTTTAGTGCGTTTGACGAAACCGTACGGGCACCCTCTGTATTTTTGTTTACGTCGCTCTCTGCGTGCGCAACTGTACCGTTGTAATTCGTATTCCGCCAACGTTCGGGCGGTGGATTTGAATATTCGCGCAATCGATCGAGGCCGCGCTACGCTCTATTTCAGATCGGCGGCTCCGCTCCGCGTGTTTCGTGTACGCGGCCACCGCGGCACGTGCTCCGTTTGATACGCGGCCGGCCAGGTTGCGCACCTTTTGTGCGCAAGAATCGCTCGCGAAACGTGCGCAAGAATCGTTTGTTTTTTTTCCAATACGGCTCCAAGATGCACCCACCTGCTCTTGCTGCTCTTGCTGCTGCTGCTGCTGCTGCTGGCATGGCACAATTCTTTGGATCGAAATCTGTCGGTTCTCTTCGGTGGTCTTGGAAGACGGTCGTGCCACGGGTCGGTGAACGGACCGGACAGCAGAACAATGCCGATTTCACGCGCACTGGATACACCCGCGCGTGTAGGAGTGAATAAGATTGACATAATTCGAACACTAACGAGACAAGTTACTACCCTGCGCCCGCCCCGTCAACCTTGCCGGGCCTGACCTATCCCAACGGCTAGTGCTAGCCGCTTGCGTGGGCAAACGGCGTACGACCGAAACCGGCAGCGAAAGTGCCACGGTATCGGCTTTGTCTTCGGCGGCTTCAACCACCGCGGCGAACAGTGTGGTAAGCGCTGGGCGCGAATAAATGTGGCAAGCAAGCGGGTACGCTAGGAACACCGCACAGGCACAGACACAACAAAAGGCGCGCAAAAGCATAAAACGCATGCGACTAAACTGTAGCGTGAGCAGAGTTAAAGAACGCGCGCGGCTTCCAACGGAACGGAACTAACCGATTTGAACTGTATCAAGGTTGTGGGAGGGAAACGCGGCTTGCGAGCGCTCCAGTTGAGGCGAAAGTGAAAACTGGCTGGCCGGGTGGGTGGAGAAATGCGCCACACGAGCGGGCGGTCTGTGTTGGTGCTAGCAAGCAATGTAAACAAACTGGAGCGTTTGTTTTAAGCAAGCCGAGCGGTGAAATAGGCGTGCGATGTGAAGCAATCGCTAGTAAGCGTGCGAAAGAACCAGACACGCAGGTGTTGGCTGTGTTTGGACAACATTGATAGTTAATCTTATTTGTACCAGAGGTCGATTAATGAATCTGAGAGAATTAATTGGAAAATATGTTATGAAAATTTCACATCCAATGTGTTAATTTCTTGCATTTCTCAAACATTCAAAGAAGACACTCAATGCAACCTTCACTGATTTTTATACCTTATAACAATATAATTTTCTAAATTGTTGATGATTTTCCACCTATTTATCACAATCGATGGTATATATTAAAAAAAATATTACCTTTGAAAATATCATGTTCTTTAAAAGATTCCCAAAACTATCAAATTATTTTTTAAATTTGATCCTGTAAAAATAATTCTTACTGCAATATGAAGTTCAAGAAGTTTATAAAATGAAAATAGGAATAGAAGAATATCAAAATGATGGTAAGACTTTGATAATTTTTATTTGAAAATTTATGTCCTTTTCAATATTACTTCTATTACTTTCATATCACTTGAAATTCATTCATCCATTTTCGATAAAAATACGTACGTACGTGATAAAAACACGTAGTCATAAGGCACAATAATTTTGTAAACCAGTTCGTTTGACGATTCACCGATTCATTCTTCTGAAAAGGGAATTTCGAACATCCGTTCAAATGGTTACAAATTGACTTTGGCACAAACTGAAACTCGCAAAAGCACCGGATGACGCATCACAAAAAAAACTTCCATCCCGCTGCAGTTCGCAGTTGGCTTCCGATCCAATTATTAATACTCATTCAATCTTAAT
>JXXA01018851.1:0-12258 GCA_000956255.1 Anopheles punctulatus
CTAGTTAAGCTGGATTTGTGAATTGGAATGTACCAACATCTTTTTATTTGTCAAACAGACGCAATAAAATGAGCTGAAACATAAAGATGCGAGGAATCTTAATTCTTTGAAAATCTTGGTCTTTTGACCGAATGTCAGTACTTGATTATGGTCTTCATATTCCTGTCAAAGATAATGGTCCTGCTATTTTTTTTGCAACACTAGTGGCAATATCTTCATGAGGTCAAGACCTAGACCTACATTTTCTTATCTTCCTGGACTTAACCATCGATTAGTCCTAAGTGCAAATACTAGAGGTATTTGCAGAAATCTCAAAATAGGTGATAGTAAACCAACCAACCAAACTTGATGTGGATATTAAGAGTACCTATTAAAATGATCTCAAAGTTTGAGGCTGATCTTAAATTTGTTCTTAATTGATGTGCTTATAATTATACATATCATGCTTTTGATCCTAATTATATCAGTATCATTTGCATAACTCGCTCCCATAACTCTCTCCAACATCCCGCTCTCAGAAGCGGCGTGCTGCGTCTCATTTCTCTTTGCATCTTCTGCACGGTCGGGAACACTTTCTGGATAATTTCGATTAATTGCCGCGATTGTGGCGTACCGGTACCGATCGCTTCCTGATCGCTTAACACATCCGTTACAACAATTTGGCACATCTCGCCGGCTGCTGGGTAATGTTTTGCATAACCAGCTTTGTATCGGTTTCCAACACGCGCACGGGGAGACGTTCCTGTGCATGCATTGTTATTATGTGAGCCTCGAAATTGGGTCTTTAACCCATTTTGCACAATCCGATCCGATCCGATTCCACCTCAGGCAAGTGTTCGATATGCGTCAGCAGGCATGTGAGGTTAGAGACATATTCCAGTGGGGAGTCGGAGGCATAACTGAACTCTTCGCATCACATCTCCCCGACCCAATCCCCAAGTAATAATGGGTTCGTGCTCCGTAAAAAAAGGCGCTGCTCCCGGACGCTCTCCTTGAGCTGGAGATGATTGGCTGGGCTGACTGAGTCATTCGTTACGAAACTTTGCATCCCCTCGCCGGACGCAGTGAAGAATTTCCGGCGTAACCGGATTTTGTTGGACGGGGTTGGTGGTGGTGCCTGCGCAGCTAATGTCACGATCACGGTATTTGGCCGGATCCGGTGGACGGCCGGTTTCAAGGTGAAGGAAACCTTAGGCTACCCAACCGCAGCAACTCTTTGCAAACCGAACCGTTTTCCGAGTCCGGTTATATCGTTCGGTGGCGATATGATTGCTAATAAATTTACAAGAAAATGATAGATTATTAGCGATCGCGGCCGGTTGGCTCTCCTGCGCCGTCATGCGCGGGCGTCCCCGTTTCGCAATGATTGATCGTGGTATCGCGAGGTTACGGGCGTGGTGAAAACTGGTGAAATCAATCCGACCCCTCCCCGCCTTTGTGAGCAGGCCTTGACCGGTGCGGAGAGAGAAGGAAGTGGTGGATAGCCCCGGGGCGCTAACTATGGTCGATCGAAGGTGTTTGGTTCGACGAGGTGATTCAACGGAGCCGCACGCCGAGATAGTTCAGAGGTTATAGGTTAGGTGAAAGCAGGCCAAATTTAGTACGGATCGGCACGAGACGGTGTGAAATATGTATTAGCAGGTGGTACTCATCGAACGTGCTTTATTTCTAGCGAGCAATAAATGGTTCCAAACTTCCTGCTTTCCGATCGAAAATCGTGCGTAACTCACCTAGTCGCCATAAGAGTATCTCAAACGTCTGACGTCTTACACATCAGGCGATAATTTCTCGTAGGCCTTTCCGCTAAACGTGCACACTCGCCGTGCATAAAGAAGCCTTTGTAGCGTTTCCCGCAATAAAGACCTCTAAGTTGCTGGTTAGCTTCCAGAAGCTTGATAGCTAAACAGCGGGTTGCTTTGTTTGCTGCGTTTGGTACGTTCCGAGCAACGTGTCCAAATTTTAGCGACAGCTTCCAAATGACACGAGCGTGCGGTTTTGCAAAGGTGTCTAGAACGGAACGATGGGATTGTAGGTAAAAACGAATTTAGAATGATCCCAACAGACCCGGCATTGTGGACAACGTCGCATCTCGCACGTCTGGCGGGTTGGTATTAATTCGTCATTCGTATGCCATCCGGCGGACGATGAGTCACTGGATGTGGGATAGAAGGCGCGCGTGTGCTATTAAAAACGGACAGGTCACTCTGGACCGTCCGGATCCTGGCGGCGGTCGACGCTTGTGTAAAGTGATAATTACACATCAACTCCCGCTCTCACTGGCGAGGCTGTGGTTTACCGCTTTCGGTACCAGTCTCTCACACACACACATACACGCGCCCGTGTGGTCATTTGGGAACATTAATAATACGATGCACCTGGAAGGCTAATTAGGCTGACATGACATTCAAACGCAAAGCAGTCGGCTTTGATCGGATACGGATGATCGATGCGTCTAATGTGGTTTTTTGGGGTAAATGTGATCGGGGGTAATGAGAACATGTTCAGCCACATTTTGACAGCCCGTGCGTAGCCGTAGATAATTGAAGTACACACTCGTTGACATTTCGTACCACGTCGGGGATAAAAATGTTTTTAAAAACCCACCACAACGGAGGCTCTCCTTATCAGTCGGAGTGACATTAAACAGGCCGGGCTTCATCCAGCAGGTAATCGCTCATCCATCAGCCTACCTGCGGAGACGACGGTGGCCCGAGCAAATGTCAATTCCGGCAATTTGCATAAACCCCCGGAGGAAACCAAATCATAAAAGTCCAAATTGGGCATAAATTTGCAGAAGAAACAGATTCTGTTTTCTTCGTTTGTACTTTGTTCCCCCTCCTGTCGGTCCTTACGCGAGAGGAAGCGGGCCGTGGGAAGATATGCATGCATAATTACCGACTTCAAGTCACGGAGGTGCCCGGCAGGCATCCCGGACGGCTCTCCACGCTCCATGGCAGATTCAAACAAAAAAAGATGAGCCTTTTAAACCGTTTTTCGAAAACCACCCCACAATTACGGAATCTAATTAGTCACATTTAATGCCTAAACCTGCTAGCCCGCTGGCTGGTCCGAACTTGGGTGTGGACTGGTTCGTTCATCAAGCATTTGGTGAGAACCGGCCGCAGTAGAGGAGTGACGAATAGCTGGAATAGTTCTGCTCGGACTTGATTTATTAGCATGCAGTGTAGTCCTTTTGTTTGGGCGTGTTTCGCTGCCTTTCAGTCAAACGGTGCTACTACCGGGGAGGGTTTTTTTTTCTTGCTGGCTGCCTGTTTATAGTCCACTTTGGAGAGCGGTGGCAGCTCTGGATCTCTGATAACTTCCGCGATGTGAGTGAATGCCAAGAACTTGGAATAGGTTTTCCTCTCAACTTCTGACTCGTGCAAGCAACTGTGATCTTTAAAGGCCTTGAACATATATTTAAGACATTTCAAGGTTCCAGTAGCGTGTGGACTCTGCAACGCCATTAGGCCTAGTCTTTGGAATGGGCGTAAAGGTCGCACACGTTAATCGCTGGCTCATCTCGCTTCCGCCACTATCTCCGGCTGGGGTGATGAAAAATAAGTAAGAACCAAAACGAACCCAACTCGATGCACTTTCATCAATCTTGTGCGTCCTATCTCGGTCATGCTTGGACCCATCTTTTACGCCCAATTGTTTCACTCGCACTCACGCGACTGACGCACCATGATGTAACGCTGGCCTTAGAGCCACTGATGAAAGTGAAGATCATTATCCATTTCGGGAAAGGCTTCGGCGGTGATGCCCACCAACGCCACAGCATCCCATGAGAAATGAAAATTGAAACCTTTATTAATACCATTCCACGGCTTTTTGGAGCCACCGAAAGGAGGAGGGCTCGGAAAGTAAAAGCCACGCTCGGCCGCTGTTTACCGTTCTGCCTTATGCACGGTGCGGTAATGAATTCTTTCAGGCTCGATTTGCTTCGCCGGTACCGGCGTCGGCTGATTGAAACTAAACGAAGTTCCGTTTAATTAGAGACTCGCTGGATCCACCGCGCGAGCGTTGCATCGTGGATTAATCAGCTAAATGGGGTCGTGTTTCAAATTAGCTAGCCTAGCAGTGTAGAAGATGAGTTTAAAAACGAAGGCCTTGCGAGTTTGAAAGGGTAAACGTATGGAGCAAGAGACGAAGCATTGCATCAAACAACCTTAAAGTTCGGCATCAAAGTTTACAACGCTGTTTAAAATTTTATACTGAACAATAATTTGCCGCTAGAGGGCGTAATTTGACAGCTCTTGTTGTAGCTCGGTTACTTAGCTGCTTGGTTTCTCTCGTTGCATTTCCTATGATATTTACGTTTCCCTTCATTGGTAAACCCCAGCAGATGACCTAAATTTACAGGTTTGCAACATATATTAATAAAAAGCATTATAAAAAGCAAAAGAAAACGTTCAACAATAAAATTTGAAAAATATGCAGATCAGTATTTATCATCACCAAACCTTTCTTTCACTTTCACTACGATGATAATCGCATCAAAATTAGCTAAAAACATTCCTCATCTAACCTCGCAATAGCACCGATATTTAATTTATTTCCCTCATCATCACGCTCACCTTGAATTTGCATCCGAATGCACCCATCAAAGGCTCGGCACGCGTTTAAAACGATAGCGATGGCTTAATTTCACGTGTCATTTTTCGGAAGCCAGGACGGGCCGCACAAACTTGACCGTGTTATTGCTAGGGCACGGTGACGAACGGGAAGCCTTCCCACCGGACCGCATCATTATGCGCGCAGTTTTCACTTTCAATTCTCACTTTCAGTCAGTTCGCTCGGTCCGGTCTGGTGTCCGGGCCGAGGAGAACCGGTTTGGAGTGCTGTGCTCCCCTTGCTTGTTTTTTTTTGCTGTCCCACTGCTCACACTCACGCACCTGCGGATGTTGGGGAGTGTGGTCTTACGAGAAGTGTTCCAAGGATTTTTCGGAAACACTGCATCGTTTCACGGTAGGTGGTGCGGGGCTGAGTGAGAGATAATAAAAATCTGGACACTTTCGAAGTGGTCCATAAAGCGCGGGGCTGGTGGGATTTTTATGACACCCTAGCAGGTTTGTCCTAATAATTTATGGCAGATTATCGCTCAATCGTGCGTTCAAACCCCTATTTCGTAGGGGAATATTGATGGAATTTCTTCGGAGGAGAAATACTTCAACAAATCAGTTTAGTGTAACTGTTCACTCAAGCTTGGTTGGTGGCGCAAATATCTCAACATCTCAGCTACAATCTCGTTGCAGCGAAGGCACAACCTTTCGTCGTCTGATACCGGACTTGGACAAATTCCGGCTGTCACACCTCCTACCAACGAAACACTTCTGCATCCGACCAGTGTTTCATAACCGCTTTACACACACAAAAGCGGCAATGACGCGACAAACTTGTGTTCGGTGTTTGCCTTGTGCCGAGTTTTTGCACACGCAATCTCGTTTGCGTGCCGGAACTTGTTCGTGCGGCACGCCGGGGGTGCTGCAGTGCATCGGCAGTGCAGCCTGTTCCCGCCGGCCTTTGCGGGATTGCAAACAATTTGGGCACCGGGCGGTTGGGCTCGCGGTAATTGCATCAATTGTGTGTTGCGGGGCGTGCGGGCATATGCATAATCGTCATAGTTTCTGGATGAATACGGGCAAAATTACAGACATTGACAGATCGGATTCCCCGACTCACGGCTGTACGTACGGTGGTGGTTAAAAGTGAGAGTACTCACTCGGGGACAGGCGAAACGGGGCGCCCCGAACCGACCGGGTTTTGATGTAAGTTTTGTCATCGTGTTGATAATTGTACCGTGCACACGACGAGTTTTGCGAGCGAGCGGTGACATGTTAAGTAATCTTCACTGCGAACGGGTGCGATGGGAGGAAGATTTATGACCGCGATTTAGTGACTTCCTCTGACAGAATGGAGATCATTGTTTAGATTGACAAATATCGTTACACCATAGGGAGTGAGTTGTATCATAGCTTAACACACAGTTTACTTTGGGAGGATTATTTTTACGGTAAACAATTACACCAAGTGGTTCGTATGAAAAATAAAATTTTCACCCTTTCGTTGCCAATTGACTGCTTGAATATCGGCCAATGAGTTCGAAACAAGGCATATCAAGGCATGCGGACGTATTTTTATCCAAATTTCAAATCATGTTTAGTTTATATTTGTTCGTCACCCTACTTCATGTGACTCCATACTTTTTTTTCTAATTATTTGCGGTTTTCTCTGCTTTTTAAAAACATTTAATGCTTAATAACATTCAAAGAGTGATTTTGGATAATTTTTTCCACATTTTTCTTTCAAAAGTTAGTCACTGAGCAAGGTTTTATGTTGTATAGATGGTCAAACAGTGATGTTATAAAACCTTTTTCGAAATCAGTAAGGAAGGCATCGAGTGTTATATTATCATAGGGAAAAAGTACCGTCACTTCAAAATAGATTTTTTATTGAAAATATTGGTAAATTTTTGCATGAAAATATTCTCCATACCTTTTTTTGTAAATTTTAATTATTTTGTACCATACCACTATTTAGTGTAGTCAGTTTTGTTTTGAACGTTAAGGTTAGGGATGTTTCAGTATTAAAAAATGTTGGTAAAATGTTGAGAAATTGATTGTTTCGTTTTAAAACATAGGTTTTAGAAAAAAATAACTCCATTTTTATGATGAATACGAGAAGAATAAAAAAATCCATAGCAAGCCGAACATTAAAACTATTGCTTAATTTCTCGCCAGTTGCCAGTTTTTTAAACCCAAATTAAGTGGTACTTTTAAAAAAATAAATGAATAGCTTCCCATTTTGCCGGTAAATTTAAATGTACAATATTATAAACACGTCGTAAAGATCTGTACTAGCAAATACTCATGTTTGCCGTCTTCAGAAAGGACGCAATCTACTAACAAACTTTGGAATTTGCGTTTCGGTACCGGAGGAAAAAAAAAACTTTCACCCAATTTATGCTGATTTCAAACTCAACTAACGATCATTACCAGAGCAAACCAGAAGAAAAAATAGCCTTAATCTTTTCATATTTTTATGATCCAACCCATTTCCCTAAATCCCTTCACAAATCCCTGGGGGAAACTATAAATTTGCTTCGAAATCGCTTCACGCAAACACCGGCACCGTTTCGCCTCTATTTCGCGGAAGGTCATAAAGCACCCCGCGCAGAGAAGAAGAAGCACCGGCACCGGGACGTCGATAATAATTATAAATCAAAATCTCCGCTCCGCACCGGATAGCTGCCCCTCCAGTCACGCTCTAAGACAATGTGTGAGGCAGTTTTTGTTTGAGCGTTGAATTTTAAAATTTCTTTCCCTGCGAGAAAAAGTTTATCCGCGTCGATCCGGATGCGAATGAAAGGCTGGATTAATGTTTGGGCCGAAGAAACAAAAACCGACTTGAACCCGATTACCGATTTATGGCGGTTGTAAATGAGTTTTTCCCTCGCCCGTTCCGCCAATATGGGCCGGGGTTGGTGGTGACAGAGAAATGGTGCAAACTAGCCGCCTTCGGTGACCTATTTCTTGCGCCGTCGATTTAACGTCTCTATGCAGCTAGAACCTGTAACGAACTCATCCGAAATGTCATCGAAATGTCAAAACTCGCGGGAGCGATCCTTTTCAGCGATCGAACAACGCGTCTGCAAAACCTCACGGCCGCAAGATGCTTTCACTCACCGGTGGTTGTTCGAAGCGTTTCCAAAACGTCTCGAAACCCGAGACTCGAAACCGTGCAGACAGCACGTACATCGGTTTTGATGTGATGTACATTAATCAAACATGATTCAAACCCGCTGTCACGCGACGTTTGATGTAGCTCCCAGCTGTATCGGCTCTACCTTTCTTCTTCCCCCGGGGGATGAGGCTCGCTACAGTTGGAGCTGCAAGTCACTGAACCATTACGTACCGTGGCTTGGTGCTGCTCCGTAAACCGACTCCGGTTAAGTGGTTCAGACGTTGATTAGATGCAGCAAAGCAGAGAGGCAAAAGGAGGCACCAGTTTTTTTTGTGTCGAACACGGCCTGTCTTGAGCCCATCTCGTAAGCTGCCGGTATTTTTCGTGTCCCGTGCTGCGGTTGCGTTACGGTTGATTTATTCCACTATCGCAGGAACCTAACCTAACTGTAACCGGTGCCTGATGACGGCACCCTTATGCCCGTCGATCGAGTAGAGATTTTAAAGGTCCCACAGAGCGTAAATCTTTATTCTGTTTCACTCATGTTTCATCTCTGTTTCTTCTCTGCATTCTTCCTCTTTCAGGTTTGATTCCATGTCCTCAGTGTGTCAAAGTGATCCGAGTGGCTCTTGTTCCAGTGGCAGCTGCATCGCGCGAGTTGATAAGGGTAATTAGTGACCCCACGCTACCGACTTTCGTTGGCGTGCGATACCGGTGAGAACTGCAGGCAGGCGTTCACGTTGACAGGTTGTGATCGGGGACTTCACGAACGGAAGTGACAAGCGACGTAAAACAAAGTGTCACGCTGATCGTCCTGGCACACTGAATGTGACCTCCTGGAGCTGCCCGGCCCGGATGAGGATGATAGTCCATGACCTCGAGCGCACCGGGAGCACTAAGCGCAGCGACCCAGCAGTACGAAGGCGTACGATCGGACACCCTGCTGTTTCAAGCGCGTCGTTACTGCCGTCGGGCATGAAACGGGAATCTGATCCATAAATCACGAGCCCCCCAAAGCGAAAGAGAAAACGCACGGCCGCAGCAGGTTGGTGGTTGGGTGCAATAAAGGAAAGCAATAAGAAACAAAGGGAACCGAAAAAAAACAACGCAAAGTAACTGAAACGAAAAACGAGCCAACGTGAAAACAAAACAAAAATAGTAGTAGAAAAGGAGCAACACGCAACATAAGAAAAACGAGAAGAACGCACAGCACACAAACGGAAAGCACGGAAGCGCAGCTTGGGGAGAACAGAGCGCAGTGAAGGTGAAACTGGTGTGAAACGGAAATCAAGAATATATCCGCGGCCTCCACATTCCGGACATCCGGACCTGGTGTGGCGTGCGCGTGTCTCTCTTCGTAATATTGAGTGTGTGTGTTCTCGGTGAAGACGAAAGGTGTGTTCTGGTTTCTAATCCTTAAGTGTTCTGTGTGTGTGTGTGTGCAACAACACGCGGATACCAAGCGTGTCTACGGTGGTCGAGATCGTTGGAATTCCATGTGTTTCTATGTGTTTTGATAGCGTCTATTGAATTCGTTCAGTTAGAGAAACGGAAACTCACAATCATCTACACCACGATCTGCAGCGTAGGAACGTGTTGAACATTCGCTTTTTAAAGCACCTGCGGCGAAGGATTTGCTTCGGAATTGGAACCTAGAAGGTAGGTTGACTGGAAATCTTAAACGTTTTAGATCGTTTATTAACAAGTAGTAAATTATTTGGAGGTGTATAAAGATCGATGTTAAGATTGTTCCCCTTAGACTTTGAAACATCGTCAAGTCATGTAAAACAACAGAGCCAGTCTCTTTTGACGATTTAATTCGTCATGTTTGCGTAAACGATAAGACGAATGATCATCGTTCAAGAGGTGATCAACAGTCTTTTGGAATGAGTTTTCGATCACCAGCAAGACATCTCGAATTGTACCCATTGCTTTTATTTTTGTAAGATCTTCAGTATCGGATAGGTTTCTCAAGTCACTTCGACGCTTAGGGTATCGATTGCACAGTAGATTAGAAACCTTTAGCGTGAAAAAGACGTTGTTTAAGGAACAATGTCTATAGACTAAACATGAGATTTGAAACGGATTGTTTTAAACATAGATCTTTCCAGCTTCCTGTTGCGATCGTTCACCAGTAACCTAATCGATCCAGCATGATCGGTTCGAATCGGATGTCGAAACGAATCTTGTTTGTTGTGTTTTGTAGGTCTTCTGCTCCTTAAACTTCTGACACTTTCCGCACGATCATCGTGATGATGAAGAAGCTCGCAACTTGCTATCGCCAACAAGTAATTGAAGGTGAATCCCTCTTACCCAGCGTATCCTTGAAGCGGTTCGATTGCAAGCCGCATTTCACGACGAAAAACGGTACAGTGCCACCGTAGTCGAATCACGCCTGGACGCCTGACTCACCCCAGGACGTTGCCTTTTTACCTGTCACTCCTATGGGATGCGCATGTGGCTTGTGGCATGTTGAAGAAAGTGGTTTTTTGTGTCTTCCCTCCCCTTCCTCAACCCGCTCACCCGCACCGAGGGTCATCGCGGTAGGGTCAGGTCGCGCTGATTCATTAGCTGCCACGACCTCCCGGCGCGGTGGAGTTTCCGTGCGAAATCGATCACCAACCTTCTCGCGCGCTGCGATGCGTCAGCCTCTCGTGCATGTTCGCGCGTGCGACGGAGAGCAGGGTAGATGGACTCCATTAGCTGCCGAACAAAATGGGTTCCATTCTTCGTGCATTCTATCGAGATGCTATCGATCCGGTGCGGGCCGACGCGAATTTACAAGGACTCGACGGCGACCGGAGGTGGAGGTGCGATAAAAAATATAAAAAAACAACATATATGTGCAACAGGCGCGCTCGCTCGCCTGTGCCGCCCGACGACGTGCGATATAACGCCCTGTTAGGGATGGGGTTTTTGGTTCCGATTTGCTGAATTCAGTTGTCGCGCGTATGTCGAACGGGAAACACTCAACCGAACCGCAACATAGAAGGTGACGGAGAACAAAGTTTCTGAAACGTGCACATACATGTTTGAAGAGTTGTGATCTGTAGGTGGAAGTTTTTTGTGAGAATATCAGTGTCAGTGTACGAAAACGCATCGTGTTGTTTATCCGAAGTGTGTGTGCACATCTGAATATGATCATTGCAATGTATAAGAATTTATTTTAAGCCAAAAAGTGTCCATTACTAGCTGAAAATGGTGTGCTCTCTTCTACAATTCAATAACGTTTCAAAGTTTGTTTATTAAATGTTTTAGGCCCTTTTTATCGTAGTTTATTTGATCCATTTCCAATCACCCGTTTCTATTTTCCTCGATTTTTACAACCTGCAACAAATACACCAACACAAGTATAAAAATCAAAACATAAATTCATAAAAGACAACTGAAGTTTTCGAAACTGTTCTGTTCGGATCTTTAAAGTTTTTATAAACTCATTTTATGTGACCGGTGAAGTTACATCCTCTTGTTTGTAAAGGAGCATTTTACTGAGCTATTATAAACGCAAACAAACCTGTGTTAGTTCTCCCTTTTTTTGTGTGCTGCCTAGTGTCAATGAGCCCACTTATTATCCAGCGCATCGAAAGGTAATTCAAAACCACGTTAAACGCAAACCCGGCTCACGTCGGATTTCCAGCCGTGTGAAATCACGCGGAAAATTGTCGCTCGCATGGAGGGGCGACTTCTCCAAAGTCTAGACAAGAACCCTCCACGACCAAAACTTCATCCGTGCGCCAAGCCGTCATCTTTCATTGACTTAGTCAACCGGCAATAAATTTTCTCCCCAGTGTATGTGTGTGTGTGTGAACCTGGCTGCAGTTTTCCACCATTTCAGTGACGCTCGTGAGCTCATGCGGTGGTGACAAGGCCTGTATACAAAAAAATAAAATAAAATAAAACTCAAGCATCATCCACCGTCATCAGTTCGTCGATGCGTTCTAATGAATTCCTCACGCTTCGATTACTCCCCGGACGCTCGTGTCGCTTGATTGATGTATGCATTTTAATCTAATTTCTAGTTAATAGATAACTGTACTCGGGCACCGGAAAGGGGTTAGTGAACTGGCGCGTCCGATCTCTTCCCGAATGTCGCCGCGGATGCTGGTCGGTGTGCCTCCCCCTTCTTGGCACAGGTTACCGGAATAACCGGGACCGGGGTTGAATAATTTCATCCAGGGCGCACACCGGGAGCGGGTTCGATTAATATGCATGGCGAGATCGGTGAATAAGATATACCAAACCGTACCCGAGGGGGGCTCAGACCGCCGGGACCCTTTGGCCGTGGGGCAGAAGTAGAAAAACAAGGAGCAACATAAATGCTCCAAAAAGGCACGGCGATCGTATGCTTTGCCAGCACGGAGGAAGTTGGTTTTAGTGCACGAGAGCTACCACCACCTCATGCTGGAAATCGATAAAAACGCACACGCAGGATGCGGCGCGGTAAGGTGCAAAAAAAAACCAAACAAAAACGATGCATAAAATTGCCTCGCATTACGCCAGATGCACACCATCGCGTGGCAGTTAAATATAGATCAATGCAATTGCGTTCGCTTTTGGGGGGTACATTGGATG
>JXXA01018852.1:0-46728 GCA_000956255.1 Anopheles punctulatus
ATTTAGGTGTTAGCATTTTGTGTAGCGTTATCGGGCAGAGTGAAAGTTTCTGTGATATATTTAATTTATTTATTTATTTATTATTTATTTATTTATTTGTTATTTTATTTATTTCATATATTTAATGCAGCGTTCTATGTTTTTTTTTTGATCTAGATGCTGCCATGTGAACATCCTATGCCAATCCTACGGTCACCATCTTAATGATGAGGAAGCGAAAGACATTAGGAAGCCACCTATATTCGTCGCCGAAGTTTTGTTGATGTTTTCAACGGTTGGTATGAATAAACAGTTTAAGTGAAAAAAAGAATCTGCTGTTCAGCCTCCACTTTTTATAGGAGGAAGAAGAAGAAACGAGTAACAAAATATATCACGCACACATATGCATAAATCGTATACATATACATCAAGTGCATGTGTGTGCGTGAGATAGAGTCGAAGAAATATTCCTTCAGACTCCATGGTTGGACAATTATCAAAATTATGTCGACTTTTGCGGGCCGGGGAGTTATAAGATGTAGGAATGTTCTACAGCTTTATTTTATATGTCAAACTGCTTATTTAAAACGGTGAAAGAACACCAAAGGAACAACCACTGTCACCTTGTCTCAAATTAACCCTATTCATTTTATCTAATTATTGTGTCATCAATCTTTTTACATTTGTATGCTATCATGCAAACACTTTTGTCGAAAAAATATTGCAACATAATATTTCGGAAATCAGCAAACACAATATTATAGACTCAATATCAACAGCAATAATTGAAAGATGTATTTTTCATTATCTAAGCGTATAGGATAAAAGTCAGCTTCAGAATCAGACAAGCATTGAAATAATATTGAATAAGATTAAAACAACATTGAAATAATATTGCTAATAAGAAAACTACCTAACAGAATCTTTTGGACGAGTTTGTGTGATCTTCTTTTGTTTTAATTTAATGATTATTAATAATTTATACATTACTTCTAAGGCTGATAGCTAACAATGTTTCAACTGATTTTACGAAAAGCAAGAAGTTTCTATAGCAACAAAAACCAAAATAAGTATACATAAATATGATTTGCTTCATTTAAATTTTTTTTTAGTCAAACTTCTACTATTTGTAACGCATTTAATTGAAAAAAGATAAAACGGAAAATGATACATACATTTTTTAAGAGCTATGTTATTCTATGATATTCATGTTAAGTCTACATGCATAATGTAGACGGAGTTACGTATTCAAAGATTATGGTGTAAGTTCATCCGTCTCTTTGATAACAAAGTTCTTTTCAATAGTTTCTCTCCTTAAAACCATTTCTCGAATGTGCTGGAAATAAATTTAAAAAGATATAAAAAAAACTCTGTTTGTTGCATAAACGTTATGTATACATACATCTTCGTTTTGGACTAGAATAATTCTATGCTGAATTGCTGGTGCAAGCTGACAACTGTTCTGTTCTAAATCGTCCAAGGAAGCTCTGCGCAGAAGCTGGCATAGAAGTTTTTAAAGATTATTATTGTTCACTATTCAATTGTCAATCTTGGATATAAATGCTTACCTTTCCTCGATTTTTGCTAACGTGTTCCATTTTGGGTAACGTTACAGAAGACTTACGCCTGATTGGAGATGGACCATCCAGTTCGAGGTTTTCAAGCATTTGCACCATACTATGCCGGCGTGACAATGTTACGAGGGACTGGCGGTGTTTTGTATGGTGGGTTTTACCCAAGCGAACATCTATTGCTTTAAAGTGATTCTGAATAGCTAAGCCAAGTTCCGGTGCAGCGTCATCGTCCATGAGCACACGACATCCTTTAAACATGGTGTATCCATCACAACCTCCATGAATGTAGCTCTTGATGCACAAAGTATATTTCTGTTCTAAATTCAACCACTCATCTCCAACACGCACTAGTTTTGGCTCCACACGTTGACCTGGTTTTTTGGCTGGATCAAATACAAAAGACATCCCCGCAATCTGAGGAAATCGTCCCTCCAACTTAGGGTATGTAGACACCGAATTTTCCAGTGCTTCATGCAAAATTTTCCCTGTTACTTCTAGCACGATCAATGGATCTTGCATTGGTATTATATTAATTAGATCGCGCATTGTAAATGGGCCGGCGGCATGTATTTGATCTGAACGGAATGTTCCAGAATTGATGATAACACAATCCGCACCAGTAGCAGCAAGGGCCACATCACAAATCCAATTACCTAAATTGGTTTCAGATGTACGAATTGCACTAAATCGTCCGTCCAGCTCCACTACAAAAGTTCCAAGAATTTCGTCCATTTTTGATTCAATCGTTTCCGAGTATTTTCGTAATTCATCTCTCAATGCCGCGTCCTCGGTGTATTTTGAAGAATTCACATCAATTTTCTCTACGTTGATAGATATTTTACCATTGTCGTTACGATCCAAGTTAACGCCGATCTTCGAAAATTGTCGAAAGTCAGTGCCCGATTTAATTACATGAGTATCTTCAATCTATGGATGAAAACATTTGGATAAACCATACACTGAACTACGGACCTTGTGAATATAAAAACAGATTAATAGTAAATACAATATCTACATACGTTGAGTATTTCGTAAACATGATCATGTCCTCCTAAGATAAGATCAATATATCCGCTATGCTTGGCCAATTCGATATCATTAGGTGTTCGCATATGTGTTAAAGCTATTATAATATCACAACCCTGCAATAAAAGTACATACTTTTGTATAAGACATGATTCTGCAATACAATGATGCGAATGAAAATCATTTATAAATACCTGATTATGTAGCTCGTCAGCGAGCTGATTTCCAGCTTTTATAAAATCGACATATGTTACTTCGTTTGGATCAATTGTTGGAAGTGTATCAAGCCATTCTTTCTCTACCAAACCAATCAAACCAACTTTGACATCGTTATAGTGAAGAATATGCGTGATTTTACCACCGCCTAAAGGTCGCCCTGTCTCATTATCTACCACGTTCGACATTAACCAGGGAAAGTTAGTTTTCGCAACCCAATCATTCAGTACATCTAGACCGTGGTCTGTAAAATATATAGAAATTACATATTATGGCACAAAAACACATAACACATGCTGAGTTAGTCACTTACCGAAATCATGATTTCCAAATACTGCACAATGAGTCCCAACCGCATTTAACACTGGAACCATTTGCTCGCCTTTGGTAAAGGTACTAAGCATACTAGGGGAAAAGGCATCCCCACTAAAGAGTACAAGCGGATTTAAATAATTGAAAGATTTAACAGCCATGCAGAATCGAGCAGCTCCGCCTATTGGCTCTGATTTGCTGTTAGCATCAATGTTGTATACGTCATTATAATGTATGATAGTTAATTTATCTGACGCTCCAGTCATGCTGTAACTATCACGATTGTTTGCTTGTCGAATGAGCGTTGTTGTATGAAGATGCAGCAAATTTGGTGTGTTGTTCTGTATCTGCGTTACGGCTCTTTTGCCTGCCTCTCTTACTTCAACAGAAGCCTGAAAAACGAAAAATAGATTTTTTTCATAAATGAAACCTTAACACATGGTATAATAAACACGAGTTACAAAAACAATTGCATACTCTAGGCATATTATATTTCACACCAATCACGCAACCAAAAATGTAGTATCAATTTGCTTATCAGCTAATCATCTTTGCATGAAGCGATAATTAAATATTTATACAATTTAAATTTAAAAAGTTGGTGATAATAAAAGGTCATTAAGACTCATAAATAATAGTTTTTGGCTTTGTGTTAGCCACAGAAATTTTGATTCTAAACATGAAAGAACGTACAAAGAAAACTTATCAAAGATTAGTTTGTAACGTATGATATTTATAGAACATTCAACAAATACAGGTTAAGGGAAGATATTCACGAATTATTGCTATGATTAATAACGAAACCTGTTTAAGCCATCCGACAACATGCTTTAGTCCATTAGAAACTTCCGCGGTTGTTTCAATGTTTGTGGAACCACTTTCAACTAGATCACCCCATTTGGAGCGTAATGCATTTTGCGATGTAAAGCCGGCCATTTTAGTTGTTTTTATCTAACAAAATGCTAAATATTGATGGTCGTCACCAGTCAGAAAAAATAGAAATGATCAATGTATTTAGTAAATTATACAAAAAACAATATACATATAATAGATAGGACAGATAGGACATTTTTACGAACACAACTAAGTTAATAGAATCATCATTTCAGTGTACAAATTTCAACGTTTTTGGTGTTGGAATTGATCTAATAAAATTAACAGTCATGTTAGGTACTTTCAAGCAAATATCTGTGACCCTGGTCCGGTGCAGGTATCGTCATAGCGTTGATACGGCTTTAGCCTTGAAATTAACCTTGCTTCACCCATGGGGGATAAGCACAATATTGTATCTTAATGTTGGTGAAACCTGGACAAATTGAACTAGCTTCTCAGTAAATCACGAGACAAACTTGCATATATCGCATAATGGAGCTTAATATTTGTAGGCAAATTGATCCAAATTTATATTTCACTTGGAAGTTGCTATCGAACTCACATAATGCAATCACATGGGTAATAAATCACATACTATGGGTAGTAAATAATCTTTTAACTAATAAAAGTAGTTGTCTACCTTGATTTTTGCACAAATATCACATCAAACAGAAAGTTTACGTTCAATAAAACGAGCACATGAGAAACTCCGATACTATTAATGTCAAAGCGAATCGCAAACGGGTTTGCAAATAACTCTCATCAGCGCTTACGCATGCGTCCAACATAAGTTTGTTCGCAGTGTGTCGAACCATTCCACCAACACAATTTCATATGACATGCTTTGACGCCAGTAAACCATTGTAATCTATGCTCGCTGTCTATCTCTTTCATTTTTATTATCCTAATCTATTTGTCTTTTTTTTGTTGTTGTTGAATGATTCAATCGTACATATACATATGCAGGCTAGTGTTGTTTTCGCTTTCAGCATTCGGACACGGTAACATTTGTACCTCTTACACTGATTTTGGATTGGTTATCTAGTGTCGTTAGTAGATTATCTTGGATAACATCGAGTTCGGCTTTATGGTATACACGGTCCGGACTTCGGCTTACGAATGCGTATATGGGAATGTTCATTTTTAAATTCAATTTATAAACCTATTCTCCCGCACTGTATACAACATGTAAACTAAATACAAAGAGTGTGTGTTGTTACGGGCATCAAGTAGAAAAAAATAGCTCCAAGATACGAAGAATGCTCCAAACCATATAAAATACAATGCATGTGAGGCACAAGAGTGCAACAATTACTTAATTACTCAAAATAGATTGTTTTTGGCAAGAGCTTTTTAAAAGTAAAAGTCAAGTCTGGTCTATTATGTATTTTGGGATTGTTCTTATATTCAATCATTAACATTCGTAAAATTATGCTGCTCTCAAGAATATCATTGCTTTCGTATATGTATGTATTAAATTTTGATATTTAAATATTAAAAAATCGTCTATTTCAATATTTTGTCAAAATAAATCTGTAAAAAAATCAGTACATCGATTTATTAATATTGCTGGTGAAACTTTAAAATCTTGGCATGCGTTGCCAAACAAATTGCTGGTTTGTTTTACATGCAAGCTTCACTGTTTGAAAACACTAATTGCAAGGATGAAAACTACAATAAAAAAGTAACATTGCCCCTAAAAGAATTTGAAGGGTTAGTTTATGAGATGTGTTTTGTAGCTATGTTTCTTTATGAACACTCATTGCATTATTTAAAACATCAAAATTGAACACTCCAGTGGTTTAACCTTCGTCTAAGTCCATAAGTACTTCACATCTCAATATATTTTCACTTGATATATGCTTCCAGCGTTTCATGTTGTTCTAAGAGATTTTTCAACCCTTGCATAATTAGTTTTCACAGTACCAAACATTCAACTTTCGTGGTCGACATAGATGTGTGTGCGGTGTTTGTTTCAATGTTTTCTTTGGAACACTGTTTTAGACGGGAATCTACAGCTAAAAAGTCAATATTATTATGCTTCGCAATTGCATGCATAGGTGTGAACAATAAAAAATACCCACGAAATGACCAATTCATCCACGTTTTCTTTACTTACTGAAGTCCGTGTAAAATGGATTCTTCAATATTCCGAAGATTGGAGTAATGATCTGCGCATGTCCATACAGTAATCATAAACTCATCATATACATTTTCAGGGTTTTGCAACGTTTACTGTCAATATTTATCTTTAAAGTGTGATTTCTTATGCCTTGGGCAATGATTTGGTATAAACAACACAGTTTAGCATTTCATATTCAATTTATCATTCCAGCATAATTTTAAAAGCATTTCAACGGTTTTATAATTCGGAAGTAACAATTTGATTTTTCGTGAATTTATCTTAACTAACAAGATTTCGTTTACTCGTTTTAAGATGCAGGTGGCCTCCAAAAACTGTTTATTGCTGGATATTAGCAATCATGGTATGAGTCCCTTAAATTTCTTCTTACAAAAAGTGGAGTTTTATAGCAAATGTCTTAATCAATACCTTATATATTTATGGGTTCTTTCCCGGAGTCATACAATTTCCGTCTGGATAGCGTTTTTGGAAAGAGTTTATCAACTCTGGATCTACCAGACGTATTCCGTCAAGTTGGTTACCAAGAGTAATCCTGTAATAAGAAGAACATAACATAGTTTCAGTTATACAAAATTCAAAAATAAAAATTCAAAAGTAGCAAATTTCATACCAATTGGGTTGTACATTATGAGGTCTTCCGAATAGTTCAATCTTCCGTGTTCCAGGACTTAATCGTTCAATGATACCATAAATTTCATCTGGTTTGTGACTGGTTGCTCGTACTTCTGCTACTATCACGTCACAGTCTAACCCTCGATTTAAATTCGATGGATTACCTTTCATACCCACAAGGCAATGTTCTTTTCCATGATTTAACCAGTGACCGGTACGCCCAGTACGAATGATGCGTTGCAGTTGATTTGTTTTCACCCATATCAACTCATCCACTCGCTCATAACCCCAAAGTTTCAAACACTCTCTTCCCAGTTCCATGGCACGTCCAGTTACCCATAGAAAAATTAGTCCATCGTCTTGGAGTGCAGGCACACCTAACTGGCGCATTTCATCATCGGACATTGTACCATATGGAAGCTCCATATGGATATCCCAAGGAGGATCAGCCATTACTACGGCAAATTTTCCCAATACTGTCATATCAAGAAACCTAAGATCACATTGGATCCATTGAGGGGGATACAGGGTAGCACAAGCATCTACTGCTGCAAGTTTTTGCCCGGCAGTTCGTTCTTCAGTTGGTTCAAATTTGACTGGAACTATGTTAGGTGTTTGACCTACAAACGTATCTACCTCATAATGAACATATTTGCATGTATCCATGTGAAAACAGGTGTTCAAAAAGCTACAATCTCCCAACGTTTCATCCGTATGGTTTTGAATGATTTTTTTGAAATGCAATTTGTTGCATTGAAATTTAGATTTTGTATCTCCATCAACTACAGGTGCTGCTTCAGCTACTACTTCAGAAGTTATCATTTCCTGTTTCTCTTCGTTTACTGTAATAGGACCATTATTGGTTGAGTGATCGTCGGTAGTAAATACAACATCATTGCTATTCTTGTCGCATTCTGAGTCGTTAGTAACTTTTTTATCATTTGGGTCTTTGGCTTCTTGAGCCGCTTCCATGGATCGCAAACACTCAATTCGAGTCCCATGAGGGCAAAATTCCATCACTTGCGCGCCGCCTTGTGATTTGAACTTTTCTGCCAGCGATCGCTCTTTGGCTGTTGGTTTGGAAAGCAGTTCCAGAATTTCTTCACCGACTTTTTTGCTTTGTTTTTCCCTTGTCGATGGTAGTGAAAGCAGGGACATAATATCAGACGTATTGCAAGAAAGTGTTGTATCTACAGCATTGCCTTTTTTACCTTCTTCCTTTGATCCAGCTACGTTCGCTCTAGCCACTTTACTTGCTATAGCCGTAGATTCAGCATCTTTATCATGTTCTGTTCTCCGTTTTGCTGTCTGACGCTCAACAGACACTACTGAAATATGATTCATTACCATATCATCGTAAAGAGCTTTAAGATTTATGTGTTCCGCTGAAATCACTTCGTAGCCAACAGTTCCACCAATGCTAACTTCTTTGATGTTGATCATATTCTGCATTGCAAGCTTATGAAGATAATAGGCGATAGAGTCACGTAATACTGTTTTATGGACACCCTTTTCTACACGCTCCGCTATCTGAGCAGAATTGGTGGGCAATATTAAACTCTGGTCGGCTAGCACCTGCACCAAATATTTTTCCACTTCGGCATCAATATCTATTCAGAATAAAGGAACCAAAAAATGTATTAGAACAATTTATAACCCATTTCAATATTGAAATTTATCCCCCGTTTTCTATAGCTTCCTTAACAAATCAAACGCTTGCAAAAAGATGTTTTACGGGTTTGCGTTGGAAATCGCACACTATTTCGTCTGTTTGTATGTAAGTATAGAACCGCTTTACCCGTTCTTCCTGTTTGTTCCAGTTTGATTGAAGTCAGAAGAAGTTTACCCTTATCCTCGCTAAGACTGTTGTTCGTCTCATTCTTGATTAAACCAGTAACAGCTCCAGGACCACCAGGACTGTTGTTACCGAGTAGGTCCTGTCTTTCTTTTTTACGCTTTTCGAGCTTTTCACGCAAAATATTGCGCTTCACCTTCACGGCCTGTATTTCTTCCCATGAAGACATAATCACTTAACAAAGGAAATGCTTTAAAACTTAGCTACTGCAACAGTATCTTGTTGTTTCTGCTGGCCTGATATTTGATGTATGTAAACGCGTTCAGACAGGCTTTATATTTATTTCGATCACCGCTTTATTTGGATTCTACCGTGTCATTGAAGACCCGGATAACACAATGCACGGAAAATTGAGTATATTTATGATCAATGTAAATAAATAAAATCATTTTGTCCCTCATTTGGCCCGCCAATTGCTGTGGTTTCAATGTTACTAATGAAAAAACAATTGTGATAATAATTATACACACGACACTCCAAATTGCAATCAATTAGGTAAAATTTTAAATTTACATATGATTTTATTACTGTGGATATGTCCCGGTGTCGATATGTCAAAATCAAACGTCAAAATCACATGCCAAATCAAAATCGTTTTCAACGAAGTAAAAGAAGAAAACATGTGTTTCGCAAGCTTTTGTGATTAAAAAACGGACTTCTGTATGTTGGAACTCTTATACACAAGAGAGCAAACGGAACCATATTGCATTCTGTGGAATGGGTGGTGTGGATACAAGCCGCTGGAAACCTCGTCGTACGAAGGGAACTGTAATACACAAAACAAGAAATCAGTTTGCGTGGGCTGTGCTAGCGGCCGGCACGTCGGTATTTGCTGCTCTTTAGTAAGTATTAGTTGAAATATGTAGTATTCTAGTTGTATTTGTAGTAAAAAAAAGATTCAATTTATCGTACAAACTCATATACGGTACTGTAATAACTAATGCATATGTTGTTCCTTGCTTTCCTCAGCACGATCGTTAGCTATATTGGCGGCGACGAATTAAAGCAGCGCATAAGGCGAGACTTTTTTGAGAAGACTGAGGAGGAGGTGGACCGGCGGAACTTGATGCGATTTAGTCTCATTGCTCCGAAACGCGGTGAAACGATTCGACAATTACTGGAGGAGGAAAAAGAAGATCAATCGCGCAAATAGGAATGAGCAAGCGATTGAAGTTCTCCAAGTTGAGGCTTGTAAAGATGGTAGATTCGATTGATCCTCCGACGGTTCAAATTTCTGTTACGCCGAATGTTTGGTAATGTTCTAATTGTTTCAAAGTTCTCCTATGTAGATAACCTTTTGCGTAGTTTTAGATTCTGACAATAAAGGATAAGGTCTATAAAAAAGTATTAACTATCATTTTCTCTTTTTTTATTTTTTGCAGTGTGAGTAAGAGTGTAATATCTAAATACTTTGCAAGTGAATCGAAAGAAACCACGCCCAGTCAAGCTACGTTTATTGAAACTGCTTTAGAAGATTCTGGAGACGATAAAAGAATCTGGAAAATAGATTCTGGAGACGATGAAACAGTTTTTCAAGAGTCTGGAGACGATAATATTGCCTGCAAAGATCAAGATCCATGCCGTGGAATGAAAAAGGTAACCAACGCGTGCGTGAACGATGGTCAAAAATTGCCCAAAATTAGGAAGCGAACGAACGAGGGAAATGCATTAATCAGCACGTTTCTGAGCACGCAGTCAAGCATCCCACCAGAGGAGGACGATGACTTTGAAGAAGCAAAACCTTTGACCACTGCTCAGCAAGCAAAACGAACGAAAGTTCAACGCACATCAAGTATAACTAAAAAATCTGCATCATCATATTACAAGAATCAAAGTGATATACGGAAGGTAATAATAACGTGCAAAAACGAACATGATTTACTGCACAAGTTGTTTCAAGAGCATAGCACGACCGAGCAGATAGATCCAGAGCAGCTGCAAATTGCGTTAGCTATGTCACGATCACTTGCCGACCAGGACTTCAGCTCGAATCTGGCTTTTGGCCAAGAAAGACAAGAATATGAACCTCAAGCTAGCTCTTCGAGATTATCTAATGAACGAAAAATTATTGGAATCCGTACAACATTAGAGCAGTTTGGATTTCGGTGTAAAAACAGCTATACGGATTACGACTTGAATATTATCTTTGGAAAAGCCTGTGCAAAAAATGTCAAGAAAATTAAACATAAGCGGGCATCGAGTCTGCTACGCAGGAGTAAGCAGGGACTGGCCTCTTTCGTTGAGAGTCAAGTAAAGAAATTACTTATTTCTGACACGAACGTAGACCAGGAAATAGCAATCCCTTTAGCAAACTACAAGAGCAATTATTCAAGCAATCTATTCTGGATTTCTCAAACAGAACGCCCTAGTGAAGAGCTGATGGAAAGATTCTACGTCCCGGGGCTTTTGGAAATAAATCCGGCCAAGGTGGGTTGTTTGCTTAAAGATTGGAGTCAAATTCCTGGCCGTGAACGTACACCAGAAAGAGCGTCGGAAGGAATGCAGGAAGTGATGGTCAAAGAATCACACAAAGAAAAGGTGTTAGAACAAAGCCTGCGAATAGATTCTCCTGACTTGTTTCATAACTGTGAATCGGATAATGACGAATCAACACATCATATGAAAAAAAAATTTAACGAAACTGATAGAAAAGATGAAGAAACTACTTCTACTGGTGACATCAAGGATTTAAGCAAATTCGCTGCTAGTAATGAAATTGATGTTGATTGTAAAACGAATGTTTCTGTACATGAGAAAATAGCTTGTCCGGTTGTGGAAAGCAATAAGCCGCGATCCTTTTATGGAGATAGATTCACAGAGCATAATCAAAATCGTCTCGAGCAGTCTGCAATAGTGGTCACGGATGATAATTTTGATGAAGAAGATATGTTCGTTACAACACCAGAAGAAACATCCCAATGTTCTCAACCTCTGTTTGATCACAGCTCGGAAAACATATTTGACGACACTGATCCGAATCCTATGGTTAGCTTCGAGGCTTACTCAAGTGAAGAAGGTAAGAGCTTTTAAAACTACACACTTCTGAATTTCTATGAATTATTCTATGAATGATTTCTGAAATGTGCTATGAAATTTGTACTATGCTTACTAATTTTTTTTCTCTATTGTCTAGAGAAGATTTCTGCAACTTCGCTAACCCTGAAACAAGGAAAAATGGTATCAAACGTTGATGTGAAAGTTATAGATCAAAAACCCAAGAAATGGCAAAGAAATGCGAATCAATCAAATGACAGCTTTCAACGATATATCCAAAACACAGGAATTGACAATGCAAGCAAAACTGTGAATAGAAATATCGAGTCTCGTGGTATGAAAACACTAGTAGCATCTGATAAGGAGCTCTCATTTCATCGTCTAGCTATAAAGGCTCGTCTCACTGAAGTAATTCAAAATACTGCACGGCTTGGTGAAAACGGTATGATGGATACGATTAATCTGACAGATGATGAAGAGCAACTGGCACCAAAAAACATCAAACCAATGCATGATTTCGATATCCCAAACAAACCGTTAGATTCCCAGGGTAATCAGATAATCGGCACGCAAGATAACGATGTACTTGATATCTCTGATAGTAAGATAAATTATTCCAGTTACCTATACTATACACAAGTTAATCACAATGAAACGGGGAAGAAAAAAATAGCAAATCCTTCAAACGAAGAGCCGGACTCGACGCTTCCATATATCATACCTGAATCCGTCACCGAACGAAATGAAGAACCCATAAAATCGTGTACGGAGTTACAAATGTGGAATAACACTACTAACAAAATTATCTACGATTGTGCTACAACACATTCTAACGAAAACACTTTCATTTACTTGGATAATTTGGTGAAAGAATTCAATTTGCCATCATTAAAACAAAACAGTGATAATAGTTCATATCAAAGTAAAGTGTGTGAGACAAATGTACCGAATATTGCTAACAGTGAACCAGTGTTAGAAACATGGGAAAACCCATGCTTCAACTACGTAAATCAGCAAATTGCCACTAATCAGCATCTCAAAAATAAGAAAACGCTGTATCATAGGGACGATACAGATAATGCAAATGATGCGCAATCGTTGTCATACCGACTATCTAAATATCTGAACGATTACGAAGGATCAAAATTTGATGAAAATGTATTAGAGACAGAAATGATCGCATCAAGAAAAGATCTGATTGAGAATATGCCAAATCAACTAATCGATGTTCCTGGGTCCAGATTACAGAGCATAATTAAATCGTGTTCCCAATTAGAAAATCTGAAAGAACGTTCATCATTGAATCATTTCGTATCTGAAATAACGTGTTTTCCATGTTCTTCTCTTGAAACGGAAGGTAGTGCCCTCCTTAAGGATACAGATCGTTTTGAGAAGAAATTTGAAGAATTAAAAATAGTGCCAATGGAGAGTGCACCTCCTGAGTACGAGATTAAAACAAGAAACGTTACTACAATGATTCCTTTTTACGAAGCAATGTCAACGCTTGAAATCGAAAGTGAGCTGTTTAAATTTGGTTTGAAGGGGTTTAAACGCAGTAAAGCAGTACGAGTTTTAAATTATTTGTATGAAGAAATGTATCCATATGCAGTGGTAATGGAAACTAAGCAAGAGAAATTGCCACTTCAAGATACTAAGTGCTCTAATGTTGAAAATTCAACAAAGAACAATAAATATGGGATACCCCCGTTTAGCCGGGCTGTTCTGCAAAGACCCCAAAAATGCGCTTACAAACTAGATGAAAATATTGCGCAATATTTTCTTCCTTCAAAACCACGTAAAAAGGTATGTTTAAAATATTCATATTACATATAAATATGTAATATTAAATATTAAATCTTAATTTAATATTAAATCTCGATTATTTCAGATGGCTTGGTGCACTGTTCCTCTCGATATATCGTTTTTCAACCTAACCTCGGAAAATAGAAGTTTGCGGCGTCAGATTTTAAGATATCAACCTATTGATCTAGAAAAAGTTGATGAAGTGTTGAAAGGTGTTGGCTTGCGCTACGAAACGAAAGTAAGTTGTTGTATTTGTTTTTACTAACAAATGAGTAATTTTTAATTTTATTATCGTAGGATCTGATAGCATTCCTAGATAAACATTGTGTCACGTTTCGAAGTACATCGGCATCAAGTCATCGAACTACAAAGGATAAGAAGGCAATAAAAGTTGACAGCAATTAATGCAATGAAACGATATTACATCAGTAGGTAATTGTCTTTGAATTATCTAATCTTAAACTATGTTCATTTACAGTTTTTTTTTCATTTATTCATTTGGCATTTATTTGGAAAGATTTGGCTGTTTAGTTATAAGAAACTTGTGAAATTATTTGGTATTGTACAAGAAACTATCGTGAGGAATTTGCACGTCAAAAGTAGTTATACTCCACAAAAAACTCTCATCGCAATATATTTACAAATAAAGCGGTTTCATACAATTCTGTCCTTAAATTTGATTGTTTTTAAAAACAAGATTACTGCAATGTTTGCGCAAAGGACGTAACTTCAAGACCAACAATATCCATTCTAAAATCCATTCAAAAACCTAAAATCCTTTCCTCATCACCTATGTCTTACGTAGAAAACAGGCCATTAAAAGTATACGTTTTTATTTCGTCGTATCTCAATTCAACTACAGGTTTAGGAAAGTTAATGAGTTTCTCCGTAGTTGTTGGAATTGGAAGAGCGATGGTGTTTTTGTTGTATATTGTTGGTTTTAAAAGTTTTGATTATTTCAACTAAATTACAGATTTTATCAACAGGCAATCATCAACTATGACTGGGAGCGAGGATATGCTGGTGTTACAGTTGACAATTACTGGATGGAGCGCAATGATTCATGCATATTTGTTTTCCGATAAATTTATTTTCTAATTCACTGAATCAATTTTGAGCAATTGTATCTAGAATCAATACAAATCTGCTGAATTATCTGCTAACGTTTTGTGGATATTGACCTGCATAGTTGCCGGGAGGATCATAATTACAAACAACGTAAAGACGTGTTCCACGCATTGCAACTCCAACACCCAACTTGCGTGATTTTTGCCAAACCAATTGGGTGAAATGTCCCACTTTCGAAAAGTTTGATGGGTTTGGAGCACCGAAAGTGTAATAGCGGATCTCGTTGTACCATGCATCAACTACTTCTTTACCAGAAATGTTAGCGTTTCCGAACGAACAGTAGAGGTTCTCTCCATATATATTGTTGCTGCGGTGCTGCAGGATATTTTTACTCAGCAACGACTGAAATATGGGTGGTTAATGTTGAATTGAATGTGACTTTTATATTTTAACAGATGCTCCGTGTTGGTAATTATGAACACTTACATCAGCCCATGCTTGGGCGTAATGACACATGCCAGAATCAAGCACTAAAGGCTGTGCAGAATGTCTTACACGATGCTCATTATGACGGTTTAGCACCGCCATTTGAAAATCGGTGAAACTGTAAAAAAGAGAAATAATTTAAGAAAATAAATATTTGGTGCGCTTGACAGAATGTATCTAACAAACCTCATTTTTACCGTAAGGTTTTAGAGTTGTTGGAGAACTGTTATGGTATTGCAGGTAGATCCACTTTTTATATCATCTTTAACAAGATAACATATTTCGTTATCGATGACTTTGAGTCAGTAACCAACGGTTTGCATTAGGAAGATTCCTTGGAATTCATTAATCTATACCTCGTCATTTTATTGAGTTTCGTCATGTTTTTTATCTTGATTATATACAAGTGTAGACTGATCAAAAATTGCTTAGCGTACGACATGGCTTACCAAAAAATATTCTCAGAATCCCTGATTTTCGATTGACAAAATATTTCAACAGAATTGTTAATAATATAATTCAATGCTTTATATACAAAATTCTACCATTCTGTAATATAAACGTGTGTCAAGCGTTTAGTGCATTTGGTGTATCAAGCGTTTAGTGCGTCGTAATGATATTGTATGAAAGACATTCAAACAACAGTCAAGTAAATTTAACCCAGCCACAGACCCATTCATTTTGGATCCATCCTCTGGTCTAGTGGGAGAGATGACTCAAAACCACCATGGTCATACGTGATCTTGGAAATATATGTGGTTCGTATTTCATGTTTCCCTGATATAATTCTTACCTTACGTACTTACCTATCCGACTTACGCGTTAGTGCGTTCGTAAGTCTAGCTCATCCATCTAGCTGTCACTATTGTATACATGATAAAGACATCTGAACTAAGATACACACTGTTTCCTTTTCTAATTCCTTGCTGATATGCCGACAACCAATGGGTTGTCAATCATATGTGACCCGATCTCAAAATGATCGGATTGCGATGACGACCATTTTGATTTTAATAGCCATAGCAGCCATTATTTAGTAGCCAACGCGGCTCCTTTTAAAACGCGTTTTCTTATCAAGATGACAACATCCTCCCAGTAGTATTCCACCCTGGCACAAAATCGTTGGTTTTCAAGCAGATTAAGACGAAACACGCCATACCTATTATTTGATTGTTAGAGTTTTATTGATTTGACAATTAAATGACAGAAACACGAAGTCTCGACTTGGATACATACTGCTTCCTTTATGATTATATGTATACTTCCTTGTGGAGCGGTTCAGATTTTTGTGTGCACAATTTCTCTCGTTTCCATTTACTTTAATTAACTCTCTGTCGTTAGACGCCTGCTTTTTTCCTTCTAACAGTACAGCGTTATGCCTTTGTACAATATGTTATAGTAATGATGATTTTCCTCTTACATAGTGTTTATGTAGACGAAATCTGCAGTTGCTGTATTAAAATAATCAATAGTTCATTGCATCGCCTTCCGCCATAGAATGAAGTTAGGGATGTTAGAAAAACAAATCAGCTTATCTCGTATCAAGCATCCGGGCCCGGTATGTTTACATTTCACTGCAAGTAAAACTAATGCTAGACTAGGTTATCCTAATTCGTTTTTGTGATTCGTTTATCGAATAATTATCAAATAAGTCGAAACAAATCTCTAAGCTGCATTTTTTTTAGTTTGGTGTCAAAATGTACAAATAAATAAAGCTCGGCTGGTACAGGACGAATTGTGTATTGTCGGCATTGTGCGTGTAACCTTGATCTTCTTGTCGGCAACAGAGAGAATAATTGATAAAAAGAGAAAGATGCAGAAAAAAGAGAGAGCTGTAGCGTGAGAACAGATTGCGAGAGTTTGTGCTGCGAGAGTTTGCGGATGCTTATCTTGCAGCGAGTGTGTACAGTGTCGTGAAAGTTTTCAGGTATTGAAAACAATTTTTTGTGCAAATTGCTGCCAACGATGAATTTATAAATTTGGTGACATTTTGACAACATAATAACAACATGTATCCTTAATACCAGAGTAGAATGAATCCTGGCCGGATAGTGGAAGCGACACTTGTGTTTACAGTATACTTTAAGCACAGTTAAAAACATTCATTTCCGTAATTTTCGTTGGTTTTTATGAGGTTATATCTTACTTAATAAATAAACAATCATCAAATTTGTTACACTTGTAGGAACTGTTAAAACACTATTATATATGATTAGAAATATGGATGTTGCGTATGGGTTGGCCTGTACTGTATGCCACAGCTCCAGCAGGAGCCAGAGCATCGCATGTGGTTCTCATTTGCTCTCATTAGTTTTCTTTGAGCGTTTGATGTTTACGGTGTTGTTGCAGCAACATTCCGCCGGCGTTCCACGAGGACCAGGTAATAAGTCAGTTTTCCTTCCGGTATTAGTGTGTGAGAGCATACGGGACGAAGTATTTCTCGTCTTTTCCGTTCTCGTAAAGTGTCGTGGATTGTAGTATTTTGTCATGAAGCACTTACACTAACGCCTGCCGTCGTAGTAGAAGTCAGTGTGTGTAGTTAAAGCAATCGTTGCGAATTTATTCGTGGCCGCATTCTAATGATGCTTAAGTGAATCATCGGTTTGTTCGAGAAATAGTGTTTGCAGGAATGTTATTGAGAGTTTGAAATGTTAACAATTGTGTAAATAGAGTAGCTTTTCCGTTATGGGGAAAACATTTTGTTAGAAATCCAAGCCAACAGTACGGGAATTGTGAGGATTACCATTTGTATCAAAGGTATAATTTGTGCCCCACAGTTGGGAGTACGTCTTGGTTCCGAGAGTTTAGGAAGGTATAAGCAACGATAGGTTTGTTTATACAAAAACTTAGCTGTGAGTTTATGAGTGGATGCTAATGAGCAACGCTAATGCTTGTTGTGTTTTTTATTGTTCTTTCTTGCCAAGATCTTAGGAAAGAGTTTCCGACGCCTATAAACTATGAGAAATTTGACTGGATGACTTCTGAAGTAAAGAAATTATTGACATCGGTACCCGGCTAGTGACTCCGTTGATGTTGTTGATGTGACTCCGGCACTTTTGGTATCCGCACACTGCAGAAGCTTGGATAAGTGTTGGTTTTCGGAGTATTTTATGATTCATTGTGTTCGGCAACTATGCGAAGGCTGCTGCATTAAAAAATGTTTGGAGCGATAAATTCAATGACAGCGAATTCGTTTTGCTTATTGCAGATTGGTATAGTAGGTTAAAGTAGGCCAGCAAGTATCGTTGAATTTATAATTCGCTTCGCGTTTGAATTTGTCCAAAATCTATACACCTAGACTTTTACGGCAAGGCCCTAATTGCTAACATCCTAAGGTAATAACATTTACGATGGAATAGTGTACGATTTTGACGATTTCACTGAGTGGAAAGCAGTGACACTTAAGGCACTCGACATATTAACGGCGTATTGTAGTTGTCCAGATGCAAAAAATAAAGAACTCTTTGTGGTGTGGTTGTGGTGAACTCCTAAATTCTGTTTTAGTTCTTAATTAAAGAAACACTATTGCTCCTTTTTGCGCTATGGTTGCCACCTTCAAAACTTGAGATTATTTCACTTGACACAGACCGTAAAATTTTATTGGTTCGGCCTCTGAAGTTTTTTTGCTTTTAAGAGCAAAATACATGTTCCTAAACAAAACGATTAATTATGATTAAAATAATTAATCGTTTTGTTTAGGAACATGTATTTATCTCTCTCTCTTTCTCTCTCTCTCTCTCTATCTATCTTTCTCTCTTACACTCACACACTTTCGTGAGACGATATTTCTATTCTTTCTCTCACTTACCCGTACTTATAGCTTCTACTGATTGGCGTCTTTAGGGCGTCGTATGGGATCTGTCTTTATTCAATTGCCGGTATTGGTACGCACCGCAACGGTTATCATCGCGATGATCGTGATCCATGCAATCGATCTCATCATTGTCGGTATTTCTGATTTGCACTGCCTCAGGGGAGTTGCAAATGCCGTAAAACTGGTTGTTTAAAACACGTGCTTTGAATTACGTGTTTAGAGGCAACGCGCGTGCCATCGTACTCGAAAGCATATAATTGAGGTAGATGATTGTGTCGTGACGTTGGTGCTAGTGCGATTTAAAGACAAGTTCATCTCAAATTCCGTTCTATTTTTTTAGCAGTTCTTCCATGGTCGAATAATACGTCTGTTGCAGTATTATTTGTGTGAAAACGAGCGGAAACGATAAAATATGGAGGTGTAAATAAAGTTGTGTGTACGAGCGATAAGTAAAAACACAGAACTTCATAATGGAAGGGTGCTGCCTACAAATGGCATCAAGATGCAGGTAAATATCATCTCAAAGCAAAGTGTAAACACTTTTACGAATAATAGAACAAGCGTGTGTTTATCGGTAGTAAAACCCGTGAAATGTTGAATATAACTGAGACGATAAATAATAATTCTTACTTCTTTGCCGTATCTCAAAGCATGAAACGTTAGTTTCTATCATTTTATCAGATCTATACTTCTTCTTAATAAACAAGCTAGATAAACAAAATGTAAACAAGCGTAAGCGGGAGCTTTCTGCATCATCTGCCCTTCATGATATCGGTAGGAGAGTTATATGTGGAGAGAAACGTGACAGTGAATAGAGTAAAAAAAAACTGTGTCTGTCTGATGGGGATATTTGCGAAGGTTATTATATTACATATTTTTATTGAAGCTTGAATTCCCATTACAGTTTGTCATTATTTTCAATGCACGAACACGTATGGATATTAAACCTGATCGAATGAAAAAAAAAACACATCTTTTGGATGTTTTGGAGATGTGTTGGTTCTGGTATGATGATTTCAGATCAGCTGATAGTCATCTAAAACCTAACCATAGTATTTTGCTATTGAAAAAAAATTATCGATAACTAACAAAAACTGGCAGGATAAAACTATGCCATGAAAGGAATGTGTGTACTGCAGCTGTTTTTCGTAAATTTCCTTCGTCGACTTTCATGGCAGTGCACTGATGGGGAGGCATGTAACGTGCAGCAATAGAATGCCCCAGTTTTGAAGTGATGCAGTTACTGAATGTCGATATGATTGCCGGCATGTGGCCCATGACAACAGCGACAAAGGGTATCGTCAGACACACACAGCGGGCAATATTATGTGTGTGATCATCAGAGAAGATCACTATCGTGCACAGTAGCAAATGATGCACACCAGAAGCGAAGGCATGTGCGTCTAAAGCAGATGATCATCACAATCGGATCGTAAATGCAGCGCCATAATTTGCCCCATAGACGATATTCCGGGGAAGGTAAATGAAAAATTTATACCATCTCAATTAATGCGGGAGTCAGAGTTGCGTCAACTTCAACCTCGCCTCCCACTTAACTCCAAACTCGGAATGGATGTTGGAAGCTGAACGCTTCCTAACAATAATTTATCCATTGAACAAGCCGCAATTATGTACTTGTGGGAAAATACACAATGACAACCGCGCTTGCCAATATCATTTTATCCCCATTAATGACCAATCAAAAGCTGGGGACGATTTTTTCTCTTTTGCTATCTTTAACCAAGCGTTTTTTATATAACAAGACGGAATTTTTCATTCCCTCTAACGTGTGCAATTGCAGTAGATATGATAAAAGTTAATTTTTTATTTGGATCAGTACAATAATGCATCTTTGATTACTGTGGAAAAGCGAGTTGTAGAAGGGTGTAATAAGTGGATGCAAATTGGTTAACTAGCATAATTTTGATGACACGGTTTAGTACTGTAGGTAACAGCGAACCAAGCGTTATGGATGTTTACGACAACGATTCAAGATGCGGAGTGCAAAACATAATTGTGGCGCACAATCTTTAATTATAATTTCTCATGCCATTTGATGAATATGCTAGGAAACTGTGCTTTAAGAACCATTCTATGCATTTTATGAAACACGATGTATTTCGACTTGGCTGAAAGTTAAAGTTCACCTTGGTTTGAATGCATATTCCAAAGCATCATTCACGGCGCTCTGTGCATACAAGTAATATATTTTCGATAATGTAATGGCTTGGTCAACTCATTCATCAAATCATTGATTAGATGTTTCATTTATCAATGTTTATTCTTTGCTGTTGTTACTGTTTGTTCCATATTGTGTCTGTTTGTGATTGTTGCTAATGGCGAAAGTAATGAAAAATGACACGAGTAAACAACACATTTGTAGACATTTAGAACCACCCGGTTGGAACGTGAGTGTGTAAGGAACACAGCTAGACTAAAGTTACCCGTCAGGCATTTCTGCCAAAATATGTGAGTATTTTACAACCAAAAATGGCTGTAGTAGGCTTATTGCATGCTAAAAATACGGTAATCAACCGCACAAAATGTAGCGTCATGTACTCGTGATGAGTCATTTTTCGATCGACGCCATCATTATTGATGTTGATGGAATGTCCTTTGCAAATGGCCAGAGTGCCAGCATATAAATTCCATATTGTATGAAAATATCGGTCAGTAGACAATTCGTTTACTGACAGATTCTAGTAGAATAAATGTCTTCACTAGCTTCTGTCAAACAATGATGTATTAAATAATTAACATGAAGAATATATAAACACTTGAGTTTGTGTAACTCAATTAATTCCAACTTCTCTATTCAAAGAAACGTGTTGTTAAAATTATGCATATTTTTGCTTCGTTGGGTAGTTCACCGTTTGTGAGTACATTTTACGTTCCAGATCCAAATAAAGTGTTTACGGCTTACTTCCCACAGTAAGCTGGGCACCCCATAATATGCTGGGCAAATGGTAAGTCCGCGCATGTAGCGACCCACCCAACATTGGAAGCGACCCTCACCGATTATAATGGTTGTGTTTTGTTGAGTGGCACTGACCTTGACATTCGCAGGCCATCATCACTGTGTATATTTCCTAACAGCAGAAGCGAGTAGTAGTGTGAGGTCTGTGGAAATGCTGTTAGACATGGAAACGTTGTTTTACATGTTCTCTCGTACTTACTTTTAGCACCATTTAACTCACCATGCAAGTGGGTGAGCGTGGATTACTGTACAAATTATGGCCCCGTCAGAAAGGGTGAATGCAGTTTTTATTACCAATGGAAGATAAGCCTCGCGTGCAATATTATGCACTGGACTGAACCATTTGGCTATCTTTTACCTCTAAATCTAAGAGCATGGCTCAATTGTATGGTTCATTATCATATTAAATTTTGTTAACATCAATTTTATACAGCATAAAGCACATCAAGCAATTTTAAAGAAATGAAAGACGAAAACAACGGTATAAAAATAATGACTTAAGTGAGATCATTATTTTATTCAAATGTTTCTGATAAAAAAAATTTAAATATAAAAAAATGCAATTTAATTGCATTTGCAGAAATGCAATTACATCGGGTTTGTTACTATTGTGCTGCTGATAACAGTTCTGTGTTTTCAGGAAGCAATGAGATTCATGTAAATAACGTAATGCGAGCGTCTCGTTTTTTTCTTCTACAACACTTTATGACGCTTCACACTGAAAACTCAGCACCAAACATCATCAAACTACAAGTTGGATCTTATGCTTTGAGCGCCTCATATTGGCGACTGTTTTTTGGGCAACTAGTGAAGACTTCGTGTTGTTATCTTATCATTTCTAGCTGCTATATTTTTGAGATTCGTTTCAATTGTGCTACACTTGTTTCTGCTGATAAGGGCAATACGATAACAGTAGAGTAATCGCTCAATGCGTAATTTCTCAGCATTTGAAGAATAATGTTGATAATGATGCTAATTAAATAATAAACTTCAACAAGTTGAAAAATTCTTTGTTAGTGGATTTACATTTCAACATTTTGATGTACGTTAGATAATTATTTCAGTGTCAAACTACATAAATATTGCAAGATTATATGAAACCCTGAATCAGCTGCTACCCTTATCTTCTGCTACACGAATATATGTAGTTATTTAGTTTAATTGATGAATTAATATTGATTGCAGCAATGATTACACAAACCGCTTTGTGGTTTAGCGGTTAATTGGCACTCTGAAGCCTTTCTGAGAACATAAGTGGACCCCGTCGTCTACTGGCATTACGCGAAAAAAGGTGCAACAAGCAATCGATTAACATGTGCATATGATTTGCACTGGACATTTCCTAAAGTAAACAACCGATCAACATTTCGCACCATGTTGGCCGCACAACTGCATACCGGGAGCGATACGTAAACGATACCGCTACCGATGCGTGCTCCCGTTTCGCTAAAAGGGCATCATCACACCTCGATATATCTCGAAGATTGGTGACAGAGAAGTACCGATACATTTGCAATTGAATATGTAACCTTAATTTATGATGGATTAATTATGGTGCTGCAACAATTATGAGATTAATTATTGCTGAAAAAGGGATGCTCGTGTGGTCTTGAAGACACATTTTAGCGTGACAGAAGGCTAGAATACGATGATCTAAGAGTGGACTCTCTCTCTCTATTGCTCTTTCTCTCTCTCTCTCTGTTTTTATTGCCAGAAAGAGTGACAAGTCGTGGTATATGGTTGGAATGGAGCAATCGATAAATATTAACGAACGTGTTTTGGTGATGTCGAATAGTACGTAAGCGATACCGATTGCCCCTGGCAATCTCGTCAAAGATCTCGAAATTGACTAGTCAGTTGGGTGAGAAAAATAGCCATGTGACTAAATGTCGCTGCTGCGTGTGTAGTGGTATTATTGACTCGGCATATGTTTGGTATTACTACACACGATCGGTCCAGAGACGCTGAAAAAATATGTTTGTTAATTAGTGTAAATAAATTTGTACACTCTGAAACCGATCCTATTTGCAGAGCGTAAGACCCTGATGTAGAACTCGTTTGTTTAGTGTAGTGCTAGGTCCCCAGGTTTTGATTCTTGATTTGAAAAGTGTGAAACGATGCTCTGATGTTGTAGGAAGGTATGGTTGGTGTGTTTTTTTAGTTTGCGAGTTTAACCGTGAGTGAGTGTGCTATGTGTTGATGAACGGACCGTAATGTTTCAAAATATTGTAGGACCAAACGCTCAGCTAGTTCAATGATTAATACTTTTATCTCTTATGTCTATGTCTATGTCTATGTCTAATACTATGTCGACCGTGCGATCCCGACAGGCTTCGTGTTTTATCGAAGAGTCGACCGTTTTCGTTGTTCCAGAACCAGTTTCCAACTAGCCCACAATCCTGTTTTGAACAAGAACTCAATCAAATGTGATCAATAAAATAATAATCTACCGTTTTCAAACTAAATAAAGAACACGAGGCTTTTTCATCGATCTTACTTAAGATAAATCAAACAAAGCTAACCGACTTTTAAGTACTATGACATGCAAAGATGCCAATAAATGCCCCTACAGAAAGTGAATTTTACCGCAACCATAAATATGCCAAAACGCTTTGCAAAGTTGAATGGAGAATGTTGATAGGTGAAATTGTTTACTTATTGCATTTTATATGATAAATACAGTGCTACAAGCCACGACAAGATGAGGAAAATTCTTTCGCAGAATGATAGACGTATTCATTGTGAAATCAACAAAAGTTTATAATTTGCAGTTTTTTTTATAGTTTTAGACGAAGTCTCAACAATATGTGGAAAATATCGGTGTTATGAGGTCGTGGTTATTTAATTTATTTTTATTTAGATGGTAGATTTTCAACATTTAGGAGAATTTTTGAATGATATTCGTATTGCAATTAGATTCTTTGCATTCGTCTTTATCAACAGACCAACACGACCCATGCAGGACATCACTCAGCTTTCTTCTGCTGCCTCGTCACACGACTGCGGTGCTCTTTCACGCGTAGTAATGGTTAGAAAAACTGACCAACGCGTCATCAATCACAAAGGCAGCCAGAAGGTATGTATGTCGTATAACAAACGTTACAATAAAAGTCTAAAGAGAATCTGGTGTAGAACGGTTAATCGATACGTTCACTATACATCCGGGGGTTTCCTTATTCTTCGTTGGACTATTCCGGTGGTATTCCGGTGTAAAAGAATTTTGTGGCTTTGCCTTTTCCAGCCAAATCGTTGTGTTTGGGTGAAGGAATAAAGAAATTATAAACAACTCGAATGATTTTTTTAGTTTCAACAGTTTTTTAATATGTTCGGAAGTGGTCTAGTACTAACAGTAGCAATGTCACTACGATTTTTTTCGTATTTGGATGCTCGAAAAACGATCTTGAGTAGAGATGTTGATTTAAAACTTGATTATTTTAGAATTCCATAGGGTGATGAAAAGTTTATTGATCGGATTTCCAATGTTTAATTTCTTTTACTTCACTTTTATCCGTAGGATCCACTGTGCGAGGTGATTACGATGGAAACTATACAAACGTATAAAGGTCACAAACCCGACCGGACTGTGGTGTTTAGGGAGAAGTTTGATCTCACCGGCAATGACATATCTCGTTCGCTTTCGACCGGAAAACTGTCAGTTAGTTCACCGCGCTTATCAATTTCACCGCTTAGAACAATTTTGACGACGAGTGCAGACCTGAAAAAGACTCGGTTGGAAAGTGATCGGAACAACAATAAACCAGCTCTGCTAGGCGGCAAAGTTAGTGCTGGGGATACTAAACGACATATCACGCCGGCGGCCGTTGGTAGCTCAATACGACCAAAGTCACTCGATAGGGGTATTTTTTTGTACATTCTAGTAAAAAATCAGCATTCTTATACACATTCTTATTCTTTTTAAGCTAGTTGGTAATAATAACTCGAGCTCTCTGTCGCGACAAATAAGGAGTCCTTCGAAGAGTCCTTCCATTGGAACACTACCGTCTAAGATCTGCACAGGCTCACAGATGTCTCTGCGTGGAAGTACGCCGTCGTTGTACAATGACTTTGAGCGCGATTGTCTGAAGGCACATAACGAATACCGAACACGACACGGAGTACTACCACTGAAATTGAGCAAACGCCTATGCCGATACGCTGAGGAGTGGGCAAAGGTCATTGCCGCGCGGGGCGTGCTGGTACATCGTAGTAACTCGGTGTATGGGGAGAATATCTTTTGCTCTTGGAGTTCCTCCAATACGGTGGGCTCCAGAATGAGCCTAAGTGGACGAGAACCAGTCGAGAACTGGTACAGCGAGATTGATTTGCACGTGTTTGGAAAAGAACCTGCCACACTAAAGACGGGTCATTTCACGCAGGTCGTATGGAAGGACAGCCGAGAGTTGGGCGTTGGAGTGGCTCGCAATCGGTAAGAAGCTACAGGTTGTGTTTATTTAATGCAGTTAAAAGCTTCATGCATTGTGTGTCTGTAAGAGTCTTTTTAATTCGAAATTCACAATTTCACGGTATATTGTGGTTCATGTTGCTATGTTTTTTTTTACTAATTTCAATGTTTTGTTTGTTTTGCAGCTCTGGGCAGATTTTTGTGGTGGCCAACTATGATCCTCCGGGCAATTATATCGGCAGCTTCGCGAAAAATGTTCCACCCGTCGGTGGCTTCGAAGTGCCTAAGATTATCGTGGATAAACCATCAGCCTTGAAGCAACCATCGGTAAATGACGTAGACGGCAAAACTAGCACTTCGTCGATGCGTCAACCTGTCAATGAAAGTGTGAAGTTAGGAAGGCATGTTCGCATTGTGGATGAAAATGATCCGAATCAGTTTAATGAGTTTTCAGTGGCAATGTTGAAGAATCACAACGAGTGCCGGAGGAAACACGGTGCGGCAGATTTGGTGTAGGTTACTCATTGATATACATGCTTTTTAATGCCCATTATATTAAATCTATGTTTTTTTATGTTTTAGTCTCAATAAACAGCTCGTCCAAGATGCACAACAATGGGCTGAAATACTTGCACGAGACGATCGGTTCACTTACCGTCAGAACTCAAAGTATGGCGAGAATCTCTACTGTCTTTGGTCTTCAGATAGAAATGCACGGCCAAGCGCCCGGGATGTTTGTCGATCGTGGTACGAGGAGGTAAAACAATTCGCCTTCTCGGTGGAGCCACGGACTGCAATCAAGGGTGGTCAGTTCACGCAAATGGTTTGGAAGGGCACGAAGCAGCTTGGAGTCGGCATGGGCCAGACACGTAATGGCAAAGTGATTGTTGTATGTACGTACTACCCACGTGGGAATATTCTCGGCCAATTTATATCTAACGTAGAACGAAGTAAATAAGTTGTAATAAGTGGCTTTACCGAGTGAACAGTACCTTTAACAAACATTGCGATAATCAGGAGAGTAGCCTTAATCATAAATAAAAAGGATAAAACTCAAAGAAACAAAACACAACAATATATGCGTCCCAATTTCCGGTTGACATTTCTGCCAGATTTATACATTTATAAATGTTGTAGTCATGTAACAAACACAGAGATTTGTAATTATGTCTTTCAATTAGTTTTTATTTGTACGCTTCAGGTAAGCAAAAATAATGATAATTGAACTAGAAAACACATTAAAAACAAACACAGTTCAAATAGTTGGTCGAAAAGCAAAAAATAAACCATAAGACTAAGCGTTAATTTTTTCAAACACTTCAATGTTAACTGCTGCACAGTACAGCATCGATCGGAAAAGATCGCACATGAGGAAAGTACAAGCATAAAGCGGTCATGATGCAAAAAGTATAGTTTTCAGTCTTAAAAAATAGCAGTGTTGTTCGTTAGAAAGGATGCACTTTTTTATCACCTTAATAAAGAGGTTTATTCTTGTAAAATAAACGTAAGATAGTTTATATAAAATTATGTTAATTGAATACTCCCCTTTAGTTCTGCTCCTTATATGAAATCTAGAGGGGTTTTCTTTATTTTTCTTTAATTTCGTCAAATCTTTATTTTTTTCGATTAAGAGTTCATATATGCGTTTACTTGCTGTCTTAAATGACAGAGCTTTTCTTTGCACTTCTTTTGTGTGGATTAAATGATCGTTCGTTTGTTGCGATTCCGTGTGATTTACCAGGAAATTACGATAGCGTTTTAGTAGCACGGAGTCAGAGTAAAATTTAAATTATTCAAGTATTGTTTGTGTAATGTTTCTATCTGATTTTGTTTTTTTCTGTTCATAAAATCTCATTGTGCGTAGATCAAAATATTTTTTTATACCATGCGATAAATGGGAGCGGCTAATATTTCTGGACGAAATGTATAACATTTTTCGCAATGGACTCTAATGTATTACTGTATCCCAGTTTTTGCTAATGTGCTAGAATCAGAATCTATCTTTCCTAAACGTTAAGATAAATATCTATTACTCTATATTTGTCACACACTGGGTATGGTTGAGCTGTGTTCTCTGACTTTAAATGTGCTCGAAGGTGTTTTTTTCGTGAGTGTTTGAGACAGCTGTTGTTGTTTCCTCACATTACACGGTATGTTGAAAAATAATAATAAACGCTTTAATTTATGTTACCCGATGCGTTTTATCTTTTTAGAGTTTAACTGTATTTTGCACTTAAAAGTGTTCCATTTTCTATCTCAAACTCTTGTTTTATTTTAGATAATAATCATCTCATGAATACCTTGACAGTTACAATCCATTCCTAAGGCATTTTAATAGTTGTAACAGTTATAATTCTGTTTTTCGAACGAAATATCTTCAGCGATTTTGATTGATGAGCAAGAGTTTCTTCGTTCGTGAAATTATTGACTTCAACATCCTCTCTTCATGCCATCTAAGCTATACGCTCATGCATAACTAATTTAATTGGTTTAGGTGCATATTTAAGTGTGCACGTTATCAGATCAGATTTCCTTTCTACACTCAATCGCGTCGTTAGTTTATTCTTGCTAGTGCTAGTACTCCTACTATAAATTGTATTGAACTAACGTTTTCCGTTTACCGCAGCTCGTTGAACAGTTAGTCGATTTGTTTGCTTGTTATGCAATATCCGACACTCGGTTGACGAACTTTATACAGATGCCTATTGAATTTCCCGACGATTCCCGTCTATTGGAGGCAGTCCTGAGATATTGGTTCCTTTCTAGCCATCGGTGCCAACTTATTAGTATTCTAGTAGCCGATTTCTGTAATTCATAGTGCTTTTTTGCCCTTTTTGTAAAGCGTTTACAGTTTACCAAAGCGATATTTGTTTCAAACCCAGAACGAACAATGAGCTTTTCCTGATTTATTCCGCTTTATTAGGGCTTGATTTGTTCCTTCATAGTTTTTTTATGAATGATTATAGAAAAATACCATTTTTAGTGTCTTCCAAGGATTTCTCAAAAAGTAAAAAATGGACTACGATTACATTACTAACTAAGAGGCTATTATCATTTCTCATAAAATGTTAATGTGAATTTTGAATCGTTTGTTTCATAATTGTTGTTGATAAATAATTTAGAAAAATACAACGTTACATAACAAGATGTGTTGATAAATGAGAGAAAGACGTATTGATGTTCAGAATTTCTATGAAGTTGGTTATATGTAAAACTAAATAGAATCAAACAAAGTAAGGAAATATAGCATGAAAACCTAGTTGTATAAATGATGTTTTGGTTCCAATTTTACTTTAGTAATAAACAATGCAGTAACCACCACCAATGCCGTAAAAATTACTGTTTTTGTGTTTTACTAAACATAACTTTTAATTGCTATTTTTTTCCTTACTTTCAAATTCACAGTATCTAACACAAACCATGTGTGGTTATTTCAGATTTTTTTTTGTTAAATACTATCTCCCATTTGGAATTAGTATCCTTAATATAATGTTCAGAGTATGAAAAAGAAGAATCATCTATGAACATGTACACGATTGGGATAGAAAAATATATATATTTCTTCGTTCCTATTAGCTATAACGTTTCCTTGTATCTTCAACATTTAAAATCTTTTGCCATTATTATAGAATCTCTAAAGAGACGAGTTACGTTAAAACTTTTTTTCCGAAACAGTAACCGAAACCAAGCGCTCGGAAGACAAACATAACTGAGTAGAGAATTGTGAAGTGTATAAAGACCACACGCATCATGCAATAATCAGTTATACCAGCGGTAGGTATGTTGTTATGCTATATTTGATCATTAAATCTATCACTTCTATCACGTGTAAGAGCGGATGGTTGGGTGCTTGTTACAATTTTTCTTCCTATAATCAATTCCATATTTGCAGCCTGTTTGACAGGTCCGCTTTAACATGCGAAGATTCAGAAGTTGAATTTGAATTTGAAACAAACTTAGTCTGGCCAACCAAAGTTGAAGGATGAGAATTATTATTGCGGTTCGAGATTGCGATCCATGTGCAAACTTTTTCATAAAAAGAAAAACCAGAATAGTTTAAATGTACTGATGTGCTTATAATATATTATATGTATAGTGATGGATGAGGATGTGGTGCAAACTGCATGCTATAATTACTACATTTCTAAAGGCGTCTCTAACAAACATCATTCACAATACACTTTGAGTGTGTGTGTGTGTGTGTGTGCGCGCGCGTGCGCGCGTCACTATCTACTCGATTCTGAATTGGACCACTTCGATTGGATATTAGGCGCTAACTCGATGAAAGCTTCGTTTCAGTTCAAATCTTGTAACCATTACTATACGCATGTTAAGCTACAAAATAAAATCCCAAGCTGTCAAAACAGGTGGTTATTACAGGAAAATGCTAGTAGCAGAATCCCGTTTCACTACCTCCATTTATGCAGTACTCGATATGGTTTTATCACCTTATCTATGTTCACGTCTTTTACGAAGGAGTTGAGGCTAATGTTTATTCACCCTTCGGACTCGATGTTGGAGCCATTAGTTTACGTTAGGTGTTCCCGTTTGGCCGTATGTACAATAAATTTCCCAACCCGAGAACAATACGTTTACTATTTAGGTATTCTATACGGTTTCTTTTTATCTTCCTTCTATATGTAACACTCCTTTTAAGCAGCTTTTGGTAGCATTATTAGAAATAATTTTGGTACTTATGTTGCTTGTGGGACATTATAGTATTAATTATTCATTTGAGTACAAAAACTACCATTTTGTTGCTGAGTTTCGGTCCACCTTTTATGTCCAGCTATCAGTAAAAAAGGTTGTTTTTGTTGTTAGCTAAATATGTACTCAATCTATCTGCCTTTAAGTAACGTAAACGAATTCGCACAATTATCTTGCGCTTTGCTAATTCGATTACGATTTGAGCCCATTTATTTGAATTTTTTTAACCTAATAGCTTTATCACTATAGTTCAAGCCGTACCGGATACGAAGAACAAAGTAGAGCGACTGAAGGTGATGTTATCGTCACTGGTTGATAGATAGTTGCGCCCACAGATGCACATCTTCTCACGTTCTAGTACTTACGATTGAAACGACGGGTGTTAGGCTAATTCTATATCCATTTGTTGTTGCGTACCGCTGAGCGGAGCCTACGGCCCCACATTAAGTTATATCATACTATCGTCCCGTGCAGATGCTGCGGCTGCTGGGAGTTTTCGTTTTGCATCTGAATGTTCGGTGTGGATGCGCTATTGTTTGTTTCAATGGCTGTGCTCAACCCAAGGGAAGATCCACCGAGTGTTGAGGCACCAAGTGTTGATCCTCCCAATCCGGAGCCAGGTCCACCAAGTGTCGATGGATTAATTCCACCACTCATACACGGTACACCAATTATTGGTAATGGTTCCTCCGGTGGCGTTACCTAGTAGAGCAAAATGAGATCAGAGCAAAATGAGATGCTGACCGGTTTGAATTAGGAACAGAATCTACATTTCGATTTACCTCCAAGCCGATGCTGCCGTTTAAAGCTATCTTAATCGGGTTCGAATGATTGGTCGCCTGCATAAGAGTTGCAAAATGACTTATGCCAATCTCCTCTAAGGACGACTTCCGACGTCCAGATGTTCCGATATTCGGTAAACCCTGTCTTAGTGAGTTGGAGCGTCTTAGCAGTATGTCGCTGTCAATCTGTGAAATAAACATTGATTGATATAAGTACAAACTTATATTACTGTCCAATCTCTGTCTTAGGAGTTACGAGGCTATCCGTACCCTCAAGGAGTTGCTCCTTCCCCGCATCTGTCCCATTGCATTAGGACTATCTGGAAGAGATAGAGAATTCGATTTTGTTGTGGCCAGCGGAGGCGCCCGGGGCGTTACGTAACCTGACATCGGCTGCGGTCCACCGATGGTGTTTAGACCGATGCCGGATCCACGCCTTGAGCCGGCCGCCGCCGCTGCCAAGTTGATATTAGAGCAGAATGATATGTTGGATTTGCGGCGGGAGTTGTGACGCTCGAACGTTTTCTGGGCCGAAAACGGAGAGGGCCGCACCAGGTATCTGCAATTAATTAAATTAGCTTGAAACTATTATTGTTGCCCAATGCATTTAGCCACTGGCTTACATGATATCGCCCTCTTCCAGCTTTAGATCGCACGATGGGTTAATGATGACGTAAGACAAATGGTTTCGCTTTTCGCTTACATCATCGTAGTCTATGCTGGGGAGATTGAGTGACTCCATACGGCTGCGTACCAGATTCGCGATCTCGGCCCGTTCGATTTGCTGCACATGATTATCTCTCGCCTCGTCAGCCATATTGATTGAGTACTAAGTTATAACCATAGGGACAGATACAGAGACAGGAACAACAAAGGATGTAAACAGCGATCCATTGTAATACGAACATCCATACATTGCAATGCAGAGAAAAAGAGAATGAGAAAGAAAGAGAAAGGGAGAGAAGGAGAAAAGAGAGAAGAACATCAAAAGCAAATTAGTTTACTTCATTTTGATGTTCATCGTATATCCCTGTGTTCCTTTGATAGTTAGTTTTGCGCGCGTGGGCGTCTTTGTAAGTTTTTTTTACAGTAACTAAACTGTCCCTGAGAACTATATTCAGGCACCGAAGCATCTCCGCCAATTAATTACAGCGTAAATAAACACGCAACAAAACAGAGGACACTCACGCACACTAAAAACGCTTACTTAACACGCAAAATAGAAACGTATACGTAAAATAGAAACGTAAATCAAATGTGAGAAAAGAATGCGATCTTGGTTTTCTTTAAGTTGAAAGGTTGTAACATATGGTGGTGAGTTTTCGTGTATGGAAATGTGCTGCTAGACGATCATATTCACACAACTGAAAAATAAAAAACCTGTGGGGAATGTGTTCTGGAACAGTTGCATAGCGGTGAAGTAGACATTATATTGTCACGCAGACGTTTAAGTGCATCTTTTAACAAGTCGGTGCTTACACGCATAGCCACATAAAGTAAAACAGCACGCACAGTGGCAACATGTACGTGTTGAAGATATAAATCGTGTGAAGCTTATGAAGTGATGTTTTCGCACGCTCCTGGCAATTGTAGAATGAAATGGATTCGTCTATGATCTTTGGACAAACATGATTCAAATCTCTCGGACTGGATGGAATAAGCAAATGTGGAAATTCTGTTATTTCGAACAATAACATATATGTGGATAATATTTGAATCCGTTTAAGTATGACTTAAATGAAATATTTAAAAAAATACTATGCACTTGAGTTTATCATATTCGGAATGCAAAATATAAGCAAACTGTTGTTGAACTTGTGATTCTACACGCATCACGGAATTGGTTTTTTTCGGAAATAACTGGAATGAGATTGCTCATGCTTAGACTTTTGGTTAACGAACTCGGTAAACATTAATCATCCCCGAGAAAACTTCCTACAGTGTAGAAATTCCTAAGGGAGTTGATGCTGTGAAGATTCCAAGCTGTTGGTACTTACCGTTTGATGTCCTTTCATATTATGGGGAAGCTTTTAGTTACCCTTGTATTAATTGTAAAGCTATGGCATACGTATTTTATATGCTTCAGCTTCAGTATATGCTTGCGAGGGTTTTAGTTCGTTTTTTTCATGCTGTTTTACTACGCTAGACTCTTTAAATTTTATCAACGGAGCTACTGTTTATATGACTGATAGGTTATTAAATTTAAAACAACTGTCCTGCGCCATTGACTAAGAACAATAGAACACGTAAAGTGTACCACAACATATTTGCCAAGAAAGTCTCTAAGCGGTGTTGCAGGAGATAAAGTGCGGTTCTCAAATACAAGTGTACGTTGTGCTGTATAGAATACTACTGGTGGTGAAAAACCGAATACCGAGCAACTTTTTTGTTGTATAAGATGAAGAATTGTTCCAACAGTTGAATAACATATTGCTTGCTAAATTGTGCTTGTTATTATTGCTTATAGGTATCATTCAGGGGAAATTGATTGCTGGTTTGGTGCTGCTTTCTAATTGGTATGTGGGCGGGAACTGCTCAGATAAAGAACAGCGGTGTAAGAAAATGGACATTCTAAAAGTAACGTAGGGGCAGGTAAATAGATAAAACGGCACGAAACTAAGTGTCGTATAAAAGGACTACTATTCCTGTGAATTCTTGGCAGGGTTGTGTAATGACAAAAGTAAGTGAAAAATTTAGAGCGTATGTGAGAGACGGAGTGAAATAAGAGGGAAGGACAGATAGTGAAGTAGAGTACGGAACTTACGCTCGATCCCTTACGGGCGGTGCATCCACTTAAACAGGACGATGATTTGCGGATAGTGGCCGGAGGCGGGCGATAGGTTACACCCCGGAGGTTAGCTTCCGCAACACCCTTTATCGGTTTACCGCTGGCCGAGGTGCTGCTAGCGGTGGCGGTGGTTGTAACCACTTCCTCATCATACTATTCGGTATTCAGAATGGATTTGGGTTGTTTTTTTGTTTGTTTGTTTTTTGGACGTGTGTTCAAGTTCATTAGACATGCGCGATTTTCACAAGCACGGACAGTAGTAGTAGTAGTAGTAGTAGTAGTAGTAGTAGTAGTAGTAGCGGTAGTAGGTTGAATATCAGTATACCGAATCGAATGAGAAAACAATTAGTCCAACTCAAGACAGTAGGGCAATAAATGGCTCAAAGTAAAGAGTAACGAAAAAACATATACAAATATAATGGCATCAAAAGGGAATTGCTTGTTGAAATACGATTAGAAGATACCAACAATGATATGATATACCTTTTACTTTTGAACTAAAGAAAACATAATGCAAACAAAAGATAAAATGAAAACATAACAATTTTAAAATTGTTCGTTGTAAGTAATACTAATCGGCGGTGCTTAGAAAGTTTGACAGCAAGCAGAAGGATCAAGGTTTTTTCATATTTGAAGTAGACATCATAGAGAAATGATTGAGAAATTTCAACCTTTGTAGCATAACAGGCAGTGATTAGATAACAGAAGGATAATTAATCGTATAGTTTCATCTCGGCGGATACCGTACGAAAACATATAGTACTGCACCAACAGTACGGAAATTACAATGAATAGACGGAACAATTGTCACATCCATTCATAGGGGGTATGTCAGGGTTTAAAGTGTCTTCAGAGATTGTATATTAGCACACTTAGGGAAGTGTCTCAGAATAAATATGATGGATAATTCGATATGAAGAGAAAACGCTAAAACAACAGAAACTGAAGTAAATCTACATGTTGGAACTATGAAATAATTTAGATAATTTAGATTATTATTACAATACACATCCTACTAAAACGTAGCACAAGCTTTCTAGGCTAAAGGATCTATTAATCCAAATACACTGAACAACTACGTTGTTTATTCATTTCAAAATTCATTGAAAACTCGTAATATTCATAAAATAATGTTTGGATATAATTTTTGTTCAGTCCTATTTTAGTTCGTGCTCAGTGACATTTTGAAATCAATTGCAGGTATAGCTAAGTAATAGCGCAGACATATCAGTACAAAGACTAGTCAGTCAGTATAAACACAGTATAAAGGCTAATACGGCTAATATTAAAATTTCAACTATAACATCAGCATTGAAAAAAGCACATTGGATGTTGAGAAGAACGTTAGAAGGTTTACTATTATTAACAAGACAATTACTAAACTGCTATAAATCTGCTACATAAAATTAGATATGCATTTTAAACAAAATAAAGCATAGAAGATTGACTGAAATTTTTAATAAAACAGTTTTAATAAACAGTGTGGAGTATTGTTATTAGGGATTAGCCGTATACAAAACATTTTTGATTTCATAAGAATTGAGCAAATGAATAATTTAACGAAAATTACAACAACGTAAAAACTCACTGTGTGCGTGTGCGATCAATTAATTCGTCCAGCTTTGTTTGTTTATATGCTTCATATACGCTTTGAAAAAGATTCAATCTTCTTTTCTTCTTCTTAATTACATAATTATTTTAATACGCCTGATTACAGGCTATATTATTAATATAATAAAAGGTGGTTTAAAGAAAGAAAACATGGTAAAATATCCAATGGATACTATCCAAGCATTCGAGACAGTATAGATGTAGCTATATAAGCAGATCAGATTTATTGAATTTAAGAAAATGTTAAGAGATTAGTTTTTAAGCAAACAACTTGTGCAAATACTACTGGAAATTATTACAATAAATAAAAGATGGTGAGAGAAAATTACAGAAAAGAAGAAGGACACAAACATCGGTCGAAAAAAATATTCAGAAGATAATAACATAAGAGCAAGAACGTGAGACAAAATATTATAGGGAACCCGAAAATGTTGAAAAGGGCAAGATAAATTTAGAAATTTTTGAAAATATATTTAGATATTTTATTGTATAACAAGCGACAGATTTGTTAGGCGGTGGATTTTTTTTAGATAAATTGATAGATTTAAAGAGGAAAATAAATAACAAGGTTGTGATTAATTGATTGATATTAGAGCAACATAATGTATTAAATTGAGTAAAAGCATAATCTTAAATAAAATATAACACAATACAGCCACAATGAGACTAAAAACAAAAGAAGATTAAAACACATAACAACTGAACAACATAACGAGAAGTATCTGAGCGTGATATCTGAGTTAGTCAGATTATAGTGAGAAAAAATATTGAATAAAATTTAATATAAGCTACTAACTTTCGATAGGTTTGCGGCGTTGTTTGCATGACAAACTCCTCGCTTTATGATGGGCCATATTTGAGGCACGTTGAAAGTCAAGGCAGACGAAGACCATCGAAATATAACCATATGCAGGGTACAAAGTGCAAAAGGTAGACAACAAACAAAAGAACAAAAAAAAAATGAGAAACGAAAATTAATTCAGACACCCTTTAGCGTTTATAAAAATGCAATGATGCACACAGATACATTGCCATACGAATCTTTCAATTTGAAGACGGTTGAGACAACAACGGTTTCGTCAATTTTGTGAACAAGAGGCAGTGTAACATATTGTTTGTATTTGGCGTTTATCGATTTAATGACTAACGAGAGGGTCATAAACTAGGGATACAGGTAGATGAGCATAATAAAGACTATAAGATGGAAGATAACGAATTATTTTTAGACTAAGAGACAGAACGAGAGAGAGAGAAGAAGAGAGATAGAGAGAGAGGGAAAGAGAGAGAGAGAGAGAAAAAAGAGAAAAAGAGCTCTCTCTCTTTCTCACTCTCTCAGTCTCTTTCCATCTCTTTCAGATAGAAAATAGATACAGAAGAGCGGAAAAAACCAAAAAATTGAGTAAGCAAAACCAATATATAAAAGCGAAAATGGTAGAGCAGTATAAGCATACAAGAAGGAGATATAATTTGGTAACTGATCCAATAGTTGAAGTATATTATACAAGTATATACTGTAAAAAAGATATAATGAGACCTATATGAAATGAATGAAATCAAAGAATTAAGAATAATATTAAAATGAACGAGACATGAAACGTCGTATAACCAAATAAACGAAAGCAAGACAATCAACACAAACTCTGGAAACAGTAAAATTTGTACTAAAAAAACACAAAACTTTGTTTGCTTGTTTGACTGTTGTTTTTCATGTTTAGCGTTTTTCTTTTGACCTTGTGGTCGTCGTATTTATATAACAAGTTTTTTTTTCTGGCGTTTGATTAAAAAATGGACTCACCGATGGTCGCAACCGCACACAATGTTTAAAGGTTCCGAAAGATCCAAACGGATGCCATTTTTCGGTGACTGGTGAGCTACTCACATGTGATGCATCCACGCTGGACGTGTCCTGGGTTCGATATATACCAATCGGGATTTCACAGGTTGTCGAGCAAAGCTTTTGGTATAGCCGACCGTACGTACGGATCCACATATCGTCCTTGGTGATTTTCATCTGACAGCAAAACATTCAGTGAGCAGAAATTAAACAAAAGTCATTACAAAATTATCCCCACAAAGAGTTCTAAACATAGCATCGTCGTCAGAAATCAATCTATAAAGATCTATGTTTTGTCGGCATCATCATGTATAAATAATATGAACCTATCCTACCGTCTTGTTTCGTTTGATCTTGGGAGTGCCGGGCTGGGATGTAATTGAGTTTAACTAAGTTTATTTTGCGCAGATCAATAGCGTCCATTAAACCCTCTATGGTTCGATAAGAAAGGAGGGCAAGTAAAACGTAATGGTTGGGTGAGTTAACCTTACCGAGGTGAGGAATCCACTGCCCGGAGCCTGATCGATACCGAGTAGTAGCCGTACGAACGTAATCACATAGTCTTTCACGAAAGCCTGGTAAAGAAGCGTGTCTAACATGGAGGCGCTGAAGACGTTACCAGCAGCGAAAGGTAACCGAAACATGTATGATATGTGTGAGCCTCGCTCTTTCTCCCGCTGAACGTTTTCGCCGTACGATTCGGTGGCATGGAAAAATAAGAGAACAATTTGCGAATTGTCAGTATTGCCAGATGCAGGTAAATGGAAGTAAATAGGCGTCTTGGGTATATCTCGCGTCCAATACCTTTTCCATTTTGCTAAGATGAAGCGCATACTTGTCATGTGCGCGGAATTGCATAAACCTCATATTGGAGCTCTGAGACAGTTCGGTAATGCTGCGAATGCTTGGAAAAAACCTTTGAATGATAGGCGAAACCAATTGAATTATGATTCTGTGGTAAATGAAAAGTGTAAACAGGCCTACTTAAACATAGTCTGCACGGCAACTATAGTGTTACAATCAGCCAATGTGTCTTCTTCGGCAGAGTTTGACAGTTCCTTGTTAACGACAACGACATTCTCCGCCAGCGTGATTCCAGCTCGCAACAAATCATCTAGACAATCTATTGATCCCAGCATCCAGTATACCTGATGGTTAGGACAGGCAGAATAATTGCTATAGCATTCAATAACAGTAGAAATTAATACTTTTTTCACCGTCTTACCAATGGGAAATAAGAGATGGCATCTAAAAAGGCGATATCAGGCCGTCGCTCCAGCAACAGTATGATTGGATTAAGTGACGTTTTCGAGCGAAAATGAGCTCGTAATGGGATAATGAAGTTATAGATACCATTTGATGCATAGTCTGCAGCCAAGATGATGGTTTTATTCTGCCACTGGTACTCTTTTGCATTTCTATAGCTACAGTGTTCACAAACCTGTGAAAATAGGTGTAACCCTTTCAATATCAGAAAAACGCATCTATTTTAGTCAGTACTCACTTGAGCAAGTTGTAGGCAACAGAGTGGTTTCTTTTCCTTAAGAAGAAAACACAGCGTTGGACTGACGCCGATGAACGGTGAAACCGGTGGAAATCCCTTTACAATACTGCGAGGAAGAAATACGAGAAACCCCGAAAAATCGGGGGCAAAAGGAAAGAGAATCATAATGGGTTGTGCTCAATGGACATGTTTTATAGGTAAAACACTTTACTCTTCATGAGAATGGATAATAATCCGCTGATAGGTGCCATAGTCAACTTTGATCAACAAACACTGACAATTTTACGAACAATAGCTATACAAGCATACTGTTTTGTAGTCAAGTTGAGTTAGAGTCACATAATGTAGTCAATTGTATTGAATAAACGCGTTATGAAAACCATATACTAAACACCTTGAGTGCTTTTACGTAATTATTGAAGGCAGCAACTACTTAGGGTTATTATTTTCCAAAATACAACAAGGATGCAAAATTGATGGGCATAATATAAAAGTTACGTAAATAATGTTGATGAAATGGGAAAGCGGACAATTTTAATTGTTTCCACAAACTTTGCGAACAAACATTAAATTATTATTACTTTATATGTTTGCAAACTACGTCATCCACATCATTGGCAACAATGATGCTACGATTGACTTAGACGTCATGGGTGTTTGTCTTTGTCAATCCTAGTTATTTAAGTCTTGTAAAGTGTTTTCCCTTTTTTTAATTCCCAACGTGTCAATAAATGTTGTTTTATAAAAAAAATCATTGCAATTTCTTCTGCACCTTCACCTTCTGCAGTTTGAATCTGCTAAAATCTGAGATGATGTTTCAACTAACATATGTCTTATCACACCACGCATCACGCTAATACTGCATCGTTAAACCGAACTATTTTTTCAAATGCGGAGGTAATTTGATGAGTGAAATTACAAAAAAGGCGAATTAAAACGTTTCGCCACGGTTTACGAACAGGAAAGAACTCTTCCATTATCGAAAGATGGCTAGTTGAAGCTTATATTGCTGGAATTCGAAGATAGGCTAAGGTTTAATTATCCTTTGGGGTCATTTTGCTGTCATTTTTGAGGTATGAAATATTGGTATGACTAAACAATTTTATAGAACATTACAGGTGCGAGTAGTGAGTTTCATCACCTCATCATGAAACGAGAATTGTAATGGAATTCTAGATGGTATTCCATGACATCAGTACGGTTGATGAAGGGTTTAACACTGTATTCTTATGGCCATGTTATCTGTAAAATAATTATTACAGATGTGAATGTATAACCTTGGAACGACATGTGTTCGTTTGCCCCTTATTTTTATATGAAGATATACAGGTGGCAAAGACTTAGAGCAGGCTTTGAGTCACATAATGCAGGAATGCATATCTTTTTTCAGATTATTTCGCTGTGGTAAAATATCTGTCAATGCTGGCGCGTGTGCCACTAACAGGCTAACAAATCACTTGATATAAACATGTAAAAAAATGTTCTGCGCTGTTCCAAGGTGCTAATAGCATGCATTTTCTTTCCTAGTTTGTTCATATAATTAATGAAACGAAAACGACATGCTGCTTGAAGCGAGCGCACTAGTAATAAAAGCTACTCAATAAAAATGAGTGTGTTAATGGTTGGTAAGTAAAATTGCAACCGATACCAAATCGTGATGCAAGAAAAAAATAGTTTGACAATAAAAAAATACGCTAACAGAAGTTGGAAATATGTGAAAACGGTTTGAAAATAATTAAGAAACACAAACATGACAAACAACATGGTACGACGAAATGATAACTACAGGCCAGACAATAATAAGTCTTTTTAAGGCATGCTAGCCACAATCCAAGAAGGAAATGGTGTATCGTGGTGAAAATATTTGTAGCTATTGTAGGAGCGAAAGTACCATCAACAAGAAAGAAGCGGGAAAGGTCCAAAATAGAAAGCAAAAGAAAATAATAAGGTTGGAAAAACACTTACCGGGAACAGTCAGTATGCCATGCAGGGGGTGTGTGAGTTGAATCTTTGGTATCAGATGTCGAACTACAACATTTCGATTCGCCGGATGAGCTCAGAACGAGCGACACCGTTTGCAGGAGTGAAAGATCTGCACTACCGCCACTAGAGGGTGCGTATGTTTACATGGTTTTGTGTAGTTGTACGAGTTGAAAGAAGTGAAGAATACACGAGACGTGCGTGTGCATGGATGTACAAGTTTGTGTGAGTAGAAGAGGTATTTTGTTTTGATTACCACGCAATTGAACCCATAATAATGAGTTTCACAACATAATGTATTGTTTGTTTTGTTTTTGTTTAGCATTTGTTGTTTATTTTTTCATCCGAGGAGGAACATTGAAGAATACGTAATGATACACGCACAATGTGTGGTTGTGTAGATTTGATGCAATTATTTTTTACAAGGATTAGGTTTACCGTTGGTGGTGGAATTGATTCGTGCAGTGGTACGGAGAGTAAGTGTGACGTGCAGATAAAAATGTGGAAAAATAGATAAGAAGAATATAAGGAAGGTTCAGGCAATTTACAGAATCATAAAGAGAAAGTGACACAAAATAATTTTCAGAAACACGAGTACGAATGAAAATGGAAACACAAACGCAAAATATAATCGAAAACATTTGTTTGTGGTCACCAAGAATTTTAGAGACAATTAAGGCATCGGTCGACAAGGACAAACAAGAGGGAGAGAGAGAGAGAGAAAGATAGAGAGAGTCACAGAATAAAACATACTTAATATATACAAGCAGATCAATTTGACCGTACATAAAAGAAATAAAAAATATAAAAAGTGGTACATTTTTAAGTAGGGATAGGTTGGACATGTTTATCACAACAGATTTAAGATTAAGATCAAATTAACAAGTTTATGCATAGAATAAACAAAAATAAAATAAGAAGTTCGAATCGAATTTCAGTTATTAGAACTGGAAATATGAACAGATTGAAACTGAAAAAAATCAATCCAAATATTGTACAAGTGTACAAAAGGAATGATGATTGGCAGAAGAGGAGAAATCAGTTAATTTGATCTGTAATCAAAATGGGAACATGTTTCATTCAATATTCGATTCTACTGTACCGGATGGATGTTTACTTTTCGCCCTCACGATTTCATGACAGTAAAAATTCCCTCTGTTTCCGGTTTACGAATCACGTATCATAAGATTAGGCGGACGCGTTTTATTTTGATTGCAAATTATTGGAAAATTTCACCGACTGTGCAAATGTTAGTTATTTCCTTTTTACTGTGTTACATTCAGCTGGACACTCCATGTGAGCAGTGAATTCAGGTTCCCTGGGGTGATTTCGAATGCTAATACTTACGCTATCTTTTCTGATGGTGACCGCCAGGGCACGTCGTCGTCAATCTCATCATCACTTTCATTATCTTCACCGTCGATGCCGTCCTCACCGGAGATGCTGAACGATGAAGAGGTAAACATGTCTGGTACGGGAAGTATCGATGGTCTTCGGCTCCCTGTGATTAAATAAAATGGTGAATGTTAACATATGGGATTAAAAACAAAGCGTTTGGTGAATGGAGAGGCGTTGAGTCCTACCTCGTCGTTGATTAAGTATATCCGGACTAAGCAAGTTCGGGTTGTTGCCACTTGGAATTTCTAGATGGTTCGTTGAAGAAATGGTAGGAGGCCCTAATGTGGACTGGGTAGTGGTAGAGGTATTTGCAAGAGTAGTTGCCGGGAAAGGTGCCATGGCATTCTCCTTGAGGTTGGATTTTGAATCCGAAATAGTAATGGCGTTGGTGAGGGCTGTCATGCTGGGCATCGGATTGCTTCCTCCAGTTGTGACACTCTCCGTGTAAGTTGTCGCTGCAACAATAATTGTACGGAAATATATTGTGAAAGACTCTTGGCGGATTTAATTCAATTTGAAATAAAATGGATTTTTTTGTTTGTAAAAATGGATAACATTCAGATGGATGGCGAAGGTTGAATTTCGTTGAAGCTACGTTGTTGATTTAAAAAAAGTAGTACCAAGATTTGGAATGTACGCATATATTATACGAATGTATTTCACATATTACATCATTTATTAGATTCAAAATCAACAATGTAAATATTATCCAAATGTATTTTATATTATACATTGTTTATTCGTTTCAAAATCAACAACCACAGGAATATTTTTATGAAGATAACCTGGAAACTGTTTTAATATATTGAATTATGCAAAATGTTAATCAACAATTGATAAAAATGAGCAAACTGAATGTTGGCAATTTCAACGGTAACAAACAAGACTTTAGAGAGTCTATTTTTTATATTGTTTGACATTATTATGCATACTCACTCGAATAGTATGAAAATTTGCTCAAAAATATTATGGTAAAACATTGATGAAGAGTTACTAGTATTTACAACTGTTGAACTGTTAAACACTCCTCCCAGAAAAAAGCAACCAAGCAAACAAGCAACCAAGCAACCAAGCAACCAAGTTTGTTATAATTAACCAAAGTCAGAAATCACCAACATAGGTCTTCCATCACCAAGACAAGGTCAGGTGTTTGCTACAATTAGCACAGGTTCAGTTTGATATCATTTGGAAGCAAAAAAGTAAAATAACTAAAAAAAAACAAATAACGTAAGGAAATGCAATAAATCGCTCTTTATAACAAATGCTTCCTCAGATCAAAAATACTACAACATATCGTCTGTTACTTTGTTCGGTGTTTGCAATGCCAATGTTCATTGATAAACGATTGATTGAAAATTTTATAGTTTAGTAATGCAGATATACAAAATATATGTGCGAATCACCATAAACAAGTAAACCAATATGTTAAAGCGACATTAAATAAAAAATGTTAAATTATTGATAACATGTTGAAACAAGGCGATGAAACATCAACCTATCATGCAGAGGCAAACATTGATGATGAGAGATTGCGTATGCCATATAACTTTTTGCTATGTAAATAAAAGGTGCGGAATGAGTGCAGATTTATTGATTAGGAGCCAAAATGGAAATCGAGAATGATGAAGGGAAATGAAATTAATGTTTAAACATCAACTATCCTACAGGCCGTTCTGTCATTATCGAACGTTTTGTGATGGATGCATAAATTAACGGTGCAACGTACAATAAATATTTACTGTATTATTAACAAATGATAAACTGATTTTAACAACAATATCCGGTTGGGTTGGAAATAAAAACATCATCGATCTGAAAGATAGACATATTTTAAATCAACAACAGGGAAGTGCCGCAGCATACACAGCACAACACAAAAGAGGTTACCCAGTATTGGTATAGATAAAAAAGGATGAACTATTAACTAGTTCATGCGGCGTCTTTAAATCTGGTAATGCTCATAGTGTGTACATAACATAACGATGACATTGTTGTAGCATAATTTTTAGACACTGAGTTGAAGACATGCAGAGAGTGGAGATAGCAATAATAAGAATTCGAGATACAAAGCCTCTGTAAAGAAATATAATTAAATTTCATCGCGTGGACTAACGAGAGTAGACCCAATGTAACGAGAAATAGCATTCGAAAATATTAAAAGGTTAAGTTAAATAGGCGTTCAAGGTTCTTGATGGTTTAGCCGGGAAGTAATAATAAGCACACTTCGCCATTTGTTTATTCGTAGAAGCTAGATGCATTAGGAAGAAGGCGTGTAGATGCCAAATTATATTCAGTATATTTTTTGCAAAGAGGCGGGTAGGGAACACTCACGCACGGCTAGTGTCGTGAAGTCATGACCATCCAGCTTGCTGGTGGCACGCGGTGAGCCTGGACTGTCGGAGTTGGCCGAATTGATACTGGGATTATGCGGCACGCGCACACATACCGAAGGCACTGGGGCCATGGGAAGCATGGAGCCACCATTGGCCCCGATGGTGTTGTTGTGATTGTTGTTGTTGTTGTTGTTGTTGTTGTTGTTGTTGTTTGCGGTAACTAGTAGAAGTCAATACAATCAGAGGAAGAGTGTGATTAGGCATACAGAGCTCAAATTTAGCTAAATTGAAAAACTAGTTAAATGTTTGTTGCACCAGCAGCTTTTTGCATCGGATTCTTTTTAATGAAAGGATCAACAGAAGGATTCTTAGGATTCTATGTTTTTCACGCTTAAAAAGTTAAACCAAAAACAGAAACCTTATATAGGAAATCATAATTGAATTGAACAACAAGTGTACAGTGAATGGAAAGTCGTCATTCGACGAGCACACCTGTAAAATTTGTTTCAGGACGTTGATGCTAAAATGCAAAGCAGAACGAAAGAAGATGCTTAAGATTATTTGTATCCATGACGGAGGGCGTTACTGGTCTATTGGGACCACTTAACACTCAAATCAAGGTAGAAAGACAAGCATATTACACGTACACAAACACACACTGAAAACAATATAAAACAAAAAGCAAAACTTCTCAAAAATCGAATAAACTAAAGCTGGATGATGATTGCGCGGTTGAAACTTTACACATTTTGGAGCAGGAAATATGTACGGAAAAAGCGGCACAGATCAGACGAAGGACGTGAAAAAAACATGTAAATCATCAAAAAAGAGTGCATTGTAGCCAAATACCAAACAATTTGAGTTGTATCTTAAAAAGCCAGGAAAGAGAGCGTGACATAAACATATAAAATGGAGAGATGTGTCAAACAGCGAATGATTCTGGAACGTTCAGGTTTCACCGTCACCTACCTTCTTTCGGCGGTTGATCCGGACTTTGGTTTTGGTTCTGGTTCACCACAAAGGCCGAGTTCTCTTCCTTTGTGATGCTCATATAGTAGCAAGTATCGTCTTTTTTCATTATGTGTCTTGGCCCGGGATTTAGCAGTATCGTGTCCTCGTAGAACTCGGGTAGCTCTGCGGGTCGCACTCCGACTAAGGCCACTCCGTACCTGTCCATTTACACAATGATGGAGTTGAGCTTTGTGAAGCAATAGTGAAAACTTGATACTCACTTGCGATGCGAATGAAAACTGGCGTAGGTAAAGCTTTTCCCTTCGTACTCGCCGAAAAATCGGCTGTCCCCGAGGACTATGTGATAAATCTCGTTACCAGAGCACTTGCCATACAATCGATGCCACTCTTCTGCAGACTGTTGGCCTTCCCTATTTCAAAGAAATAGATGTAAAATGAGAATGAAGTTGTATACGTAAATCATTTGTTGATGTCGTATATTTTAAGAGATTTAAGGGATATTTAAGGGATTTAAGGGTATGGATTTAAGGGTATGTAGAAATTTTATGAACTTATCCAATTGAAGGAAGAAAACAAACAGAAAAAAACAAAATTATGTTAACGATGCACCGCAATCAATATTTTTAAACTTTAAACTATTACTACAGCACTTCTTCCATTGCCATCGCACGTAGATAGTATGGGT